>CABEEJ010007779.1:0-27107 GCA_901482245.1 Timema douglasi | reverse complement strand
TATGGGGGGGGGGGGTAATGTATTAGTTCGATCAATGAATTGCTTGTCGGTACAATATACATCGTACCCACGAAAAATCGGGTTGCCAGTTGGGTAGAAGTGGGTCTCCTGCAAGCACAAGATGCAGGGATGAAATCAGTTGTTTAATTTTCTCTACACGAGCAGAGAAACACATACAATTATATTGTAGTATCGACATTATTTATTAATATAAAATTTAATTATCCTCGCAATCCATAACACTATTTCATAAAAATAAAAATAGATGAGGACATTTTTAGGTCCTCTTGCCTTTCCCAGTCTCTCCTGGACCTTCCACTTCAGGAGAGACTGGGTTGGTGTACCCTTGCACGAAGGCTTTGTTAAGGCCTTCGACGCTTTCTTTATATTAATTTCCTCTGTACTCCCTTGCTGGTCCTTCCTCAAGAAACCAGTGGTACTCACCTTTGCGGCTTCATCTGTACCACCACTCACCCCAACCTCCGGAGTCCCAGAAGCGGGATTGAGCGGCTCCACAACGGCCGCACATAATTTAGGGCCCCGAAGAAGCTCGGGGCTGTTCCAGTAGGAGTGCTCGGGGGGCTCCCTGAGGAAGTCACAGGGAGGTTCCCCGAGGAAGGGATCGGGGAGGGTCCTCGAAGAGGCCTTCTCGGGGTTACAGGTGGTGGAGGTGACTTCAGTGAGAGTGACACCTCCTGTAAGAATTTCAGCACCACCATAATTTGCGCGATATCATTATGAATGACCAATGGCACAGGTCACGTCTTGGCGAGATTAAATAAGCAATGGCAGTTTGGACAATTGATGTTCTAACAATTTGGCTACAAGAGGTTTGAAATACCGTGGTCTGATTCGATACATATTTCTTGCGTGCCTGGGCATAATAAATCTTTTCAGATTGTATCTTCAGGACTTTTTGATTTACCTTCCATTTCGGACAGGCCCGAGACCAGGCAGAATGCGGGCCCTCTTAGTTTACGCGGAACTTAGGAGACTCACGTGGTATCATGAGCCTCCTGTCCGGAATCCACACAAGTAGGTTGAATGGATTTACAGAAATGCAGCTGCGGTTGATAACTTCCCTTTCAAAAAGGATGCCATATCCCGTAATAATCTACGTCGAAGCCATTTGCAATTTCATGGCATACACACAGCCAGTGGTCCCCATACTAATTGGGACTGAGCCAGCCGCCGCTTCCGGTGCTATTTCTTATTCACCATTGGACTTACATACTATCCTGTCATACTGTAGACACCCTGTGGTTGTCACAGATCATATTTTTAATATTTAATATCATCTTAGATATTAAGGACAGTATTTTCAACTATCTAAGATTCAGTACCATTCACAACAAATTTTCTATCCTACATTTATAACTATTGAATTCTATTATTATAATTACGATTAAATATTGTTTCCTTACTACAACTCATTATGTTTTTCGAAAGTTTTGGAGTGTGTACATTCCATGAATGAGTGCGATAATATGACAAGAAAAATGTAGCCATATATTCAATGCATGACCAGATAAATATTTTTTCACAGATCCCATTCAAAAAGAAATAGGAAGAATGTTCCTCCCTACATAGTCCATTATCCAAAGTACAGTGATTTAATTGCCCTGTCATCTCTTTCGACGTTTCTTCTAAACAATATAAAGGAAACTGATGGAAACACAGGAAATTGGCTGAAGATTATGTGCTTCAGGTATGAAAAAGCAGAGCGTGAATATTTATTTTTCCGATATGATTATTCTGGACCATATAAAAAACTAATGTTTGCGACAGTGGAGGATTTGAAGAAATTATTCCAGGACTAAAGAAAGTGTATACCGTTAATCGGGGCTACTTTGCCCCACTTCTTGAAAAAGATGTTATGCCATCTAGCGGAAGTTTAATAAAACACTGTCATTTAATTCCATGTTTACCATGTAGGTAGCACTACTGTGTAGCTTTAGACATTATTTCGTGGTCTTTGGCCATTTTGTTTTCTCTGTATGGTGCTTGAAGCTGGTGATGCTATTGTTGATAAAAGTTGAACTCCAAAAAAGTGTTATCTGTACGTGATTCATCAAAATTCGGAAGGAAAGCAGACTAATATTTCATTGCCTAAGATGATGATTTACTCATTTAGGCAATTGTTTCATGAATTAAACATATATTAACATGATTTGAACATCAAAACAAATTTTAGGTTAGGTTTGATTCAAAAGTGAGGTTACTTTGCTCCAGTTTAAATCTGGGGCAAAGTAGCCCCGCCCCACAAGAGATTCTTTGTTCCTTTTTTTCACATTTTATTTTGTTGTAGCATTAGTGTTATACTATATGTGTCACTAATAGCTTGGTATTGTTTCAGAATGGTCTAAGTGTACAGGAGTGAGCGTGTTGCTACTTTTTTTCACATTTAATTTTTAATTTTGTTGCAGCATCAGTGTTGTATTAGGTGTGTTACTAATAGCCTGGAATTGTTTCAGAATGGTCCGAGTGTACAAACGAAAAGTGGGAGCGCGTCGCTACGGCGATTATATCCCTGAAATACTAGAGGAATGCTTACATTCTATCAGGACTGGAGCTTTAAGTCATAGGAAAGCTTCTCAGCAATACAAGATTCCAAGACGGACGATATTAAACAAATTAAAAGGAAAGCACGAAAAACCACATGGCAAGCCAACAGTATTTTCTCGAGATGAAGAGGAGTCTTTTGTTTCATATGTAGAAGCCATGAGTGATTATGGATTTACACTAACTTTGAAGATCTGGGATACATTGTGAAGGCCTATTTGGACAAAACTGACAGAAAAGTTAGCCAGTTTAATAATAATCTCACTGGAAAAGATTGGATTTTTCTTTTCTTAAAACGTTAACCTCGTGTTAAAGAGCGTTTTGCTTCCAACATCAAACGAAGCCGAGCTGCTGTGAATGAGCACACTGTGCGTGACTACATATCCAATTTAGAGGAAGTCGTAAAAGATTGTCCTCCAGAAAATGTGTGGAACTTGGATGAGACCAACTTAACAGACGATCCAGGTAAAAAAGAAAATAATATGTCGGCGTGGAACAAAGTATCCTGAGAAAGTTTGCAACTTTTCTAAGTCAAGCACTTCGTTAATGCTGTGTGGCAATGCAGCAGGAGAAATTTTGTCCCCGTTTGTTGTATATAAAGCAACACAGCTTTGGAACACGTGGACTGAAGGCGGTCCTCCTAAATGCCGTTATATGAGCAATAAGTCAGGTTGGTTTGATACAGTGTGTTTTACAGAGTGGTTTGAGAGTCTTCTTTTGCCAAGATTGAAGAAGCAAAGCGGAAAGAGAGTTGTCATTGCTGATTACCTTTCAACACACTGCTCAAACGTGCTCTTGAAGTACTTGAGCCTAACATCAAGAAAAATCTTGAAAGTGGGTTTAGGAAATGCGGAATATACCCGTGTGATGTCCAGCCGCTTGTCGACAGGATTGCCAGAAAGGAAGTTGAGCCTTCCGCAGTGAGTGAAGCGTTCCTTGAACACCTTCAGATTTCTAGAGATAGCTTATGCTCAACCCCCAAAACTGGCAAAGAAGAAAAAGATCAACTTGCCTCCAGGAAAATCTCTGTCTGTTGCCGAAATTGCTGAAATAGATCCACAACACACACAGTATAAAAAAAAAAGTTTCATCAGGCCAGCTGGTATCAAAAAAATTGAAAAAACAAGGTAGAAACAATAGGGAAGAAGTTTTTGATTCCAGCCCAGATGATGACTGGGAATCACTACGAAGAAAATGAAAATGACTTGCTTGATCTATCTTCAGGATTTGAACCAACCTTCAAACAAATCAACAAGCAAATTGGTTCTTTTGTTGCTTTCAAATACGAAGACAACATGTTTCCCGGTGTAATAGAATCTTTAGATGATAATGGCGTTTCTATAATTTGCAATGAAAAGATCAGCAAGCAATTGGAAATGGCCTGACAACAAAGATGAACTGTACTATAAGTGGGAAGATGTAATTGGAGGTATAGAGCTACCAAAAATGTTGAACAAAAGAGATGTTTTTGCTGTGCCCGAGTTCCTTGGTTCATTCTGAAACTGTCTTTAAAACTACTATGTCAATGTTTTATAGCTCAAATAAGTACTATAATCTACTACTATGTAATGTAACAGCTGTATAGTTTAATAATTTAGATAAGAAAATATAGCTTTTGTCCTTCTTTTATGTTTTTTAAATCATTCACCTGTGAAACTTAATTTTTTTGTCAGACTTCAATCCAGCTAGTTCAGAAAAAAATTCTTTTCAAAACTAGCGTGGTTTACATTGCCCCTCTTTCATTTTAGATGGTAAAGCTATGGATTTTTATGACTGGAGCAAAGTAACCCGCTCCTATGGGCTACTTTGCCTCACTCTTAGACGTAAAAATATATATAGAACACAGTTGTTTTCTATGTTTTTTGGAATAGACCTACATTTTTACATTAAAAAAGATTACATACATATTTTCCCTTTAATTTCTGTGGTAAAAACTGGCAATTTTTTGAAAACAAAAAATAAAATGCTCAAAAGTGGAGCAAAGGTTTACAGTACCTCTTTGTTTCCTATTTCACAGGAAAAATACAATGACCTGAGAAATCTATGTAATTCTGGTGTAATTCCAAATTAATTTTATCAGTGGTATATGCCATTGCCTTATTCAAGAAAAGTAAAAAAAAAAAAAATGTAACCCTGAGCCAAGAGTGGAAAATAATTCAGAATGTGAAGAAAACCAAGTAAATATTTTTATATTACTCTATTTCTCTTTTTAATTTTGTAATAATAAATGTAAAAATTTACCTTGAATTTTGCCTAATTTTACAAATATGTTTCAAATAATTTCAATAATAACAATGTTAAGATTAATAATAATGATATTAATAAAATTGGTAAGATGCTTATACAACTTTGTAAATAAATGTCAAATTAAGTTTAGTAAAATGATTGGTTTTTTACATATTTATTTTCATGTTATTTTTGATAGTTTAACTTCTATTGTTTTTTTATTTTTATCGTTTGTTGTTGTTGTTTTTTCACAGGGTACTGGATTTCTGTCCCACCGAGAAAACATTCCATCAGCATGTCTGACTTGGCTCCAACACCTACTGCCAGTGTTGCCCCGCCTGTTGCCGAACCGAAAGATAAAGGTAAACGAAATTCTAAGCGTTTCGAGAAACATCGAGAAACCAAGTCTGTCGAAACTGATGCCCAGAACAAAAAGGCCATCTATGACAAACTATACTTCGGTTTTAAATATGAAACCGAAGCGTTGAAGAATTTACAGGTAGTGTCCACTCCCCGAAGCGTCAGCCTAGCTGTTACGTCTCGGGCCAACAGTTTCATTATACGCTTAAAGATCTGCAAGTTTTCACGTCTGGAAATAAGACATCTCCAGCTGTCTGTGCTGTGCTCTCTATCGAGTATCGCTACGCCGATTTGAATTCAAACTTTTTACTGCTTTACTAAATGCGTCGACCAAGAATAGAGGCCCTGGATTTGAAAACATCCTGATTGACTTTGAAACCACCCAGGCCCTTGGATTGCTGGGAGTTGGCTTCGCACCACTTTTGAACCTTCTCTCTGCTATTGGAATTTTTAAAGATTTTTGAACTCAATAAATTCCAAGAGTGTCCCAGCAGACTGTCCGTGCCATGATCAGACAATACAATCACGTGTTAGTTACATTTTCTAACCTGCGTGAGTACGTCATGGCTTTAAGTCTTGAAGCTACACCATATGCAGTACGAATGTACTTTTACAACCACTGCCCTCTTTCGAATGCCGTTTGGGACCTCAATGCCAGAAGTGCTAGAGAAATGGACGACCGTCTTCTTGATCCAACTCTTGCTAATCCTGATGAAATTATGCTTGCTGACTACAATCATGCATCTTTCATGAATTATATCACAATCATCAGTGACTCCATCGAACTTATTGGCAGGAAGTATGATAAATACATCTATGTTGGAGGGGTTGACTATCACGGTCCTGGAAATTACTCTCAATTAGTTAGCAACCAGGTCGAAGATCTGAAATGTACTGATCTAGCTCCCATGGAGGGAGGGGTAAACTACAACATCGTTAACCCACTGCAAAGGGATATCTCTCAATTCTGTCACTAGAAATTATATCTGAGCCAGAATTCTATCTCGGTGCGCTCCACCTGCTTGGTGAACTTCCACGTGAATCTGTACCACAGTTTTACAACAGAGATGAAACAAGTGGAAAGCAAGACAGAGCTTTTAGCTGTCTTGCTGGAATTTTCAACCTGTTAGGTTAGTTATTAATTTACTTTTCATGTGGATATTTAGGTAAAAAAGTTATTTCTGTGTATAATTCTTCTATAATAATGTTCAGTTTAAAAGTAGGTACCGTAGGGAGTAAATAAGTGTAAGATTAAACTGTTGTACAATGGTGTACAATGTTGGCAAGGACCTAACAAGTAAAACTCACGAACTCCCAGTATTTATTTCAGTACATTATTTTGTTGTTTCAAAGGTAAATTAAATTCTTTGTATTTAACAATTGAATACCAAAACAGAAAGTATACATTTTATGCTAGTATTAAAATATTATAGAAATATTTTCGCTTGTGAAAGAAAATATTGTAGTAATGAAAAACTTTAGACGTAATTTTCTCAAAACAGTGTCTTAGGAGTCAATGATTTTTGGCTGAACAAAGGCAATATGTAGTATTTACTGTCTCAATAATGTAAATGTATATTTTGTTTTCAGTTTCACTTTGTATCCTTTATTCCTCCTACTTTTTCCTTATTTTCTGCCAAATATATTATTTTCAAAAATCAACAGATGCACAATAAAACAAAACGAATAGCAAAGGGTTATTTTTATATAAAAGATAACATTTAAAGAGTCTATATTTTTATCGATAGGTCATTAAAAAGTCACGATTTTTTTTTCTGTTGATAGTGTATGTAGCCTGAAAGATGTCTGTTTCACCCACCACCCATAACACTTTTCTAGCTGTTAAATAAGGTTATTTGTAAGGAAGTTAAAAACATTATTTAGTGGGCACATTTGGTCATGATCACACTGCCAATTATTTGGCAGCAATGGCTGTTAACATAATTCAAAAAATGGGAGGAAGACTTAAGTGCAAAATTCGTTCTGTTGTTACAGATAATGCTGTTAAGATTGCAAAAATGAGTCTTAAGCTTGAAAATAATGAAAATATTGTTACAAATAATGCTGCTAAGGTTGCAAAAATAAGTCTTATACTAGAAAATATGAGAATTTAGATGGTATCACTTATGGATGCTCATGACATGAACTAAATCTTCTAGCAAATAAATGACTTTCAGTTTTTAATATGAAAAACATGTGCTAAATGTAATTAAAGTTTTCAGAAACAACCACTTTGCTTATACATGTTATAAGAAATCTGGTGCTCCAAAACTCGTTCTCCCAAGTGAAGTGCTTGGAATTCATGGTAGATTGTCTGGAGACATATATGAGCTGGGCAGCTTTGTTAAAAATTTGTGAAAAAACTCGATAAAGCAGTGTAAAAAGAAGTTTATAATTTTATATTAAAATGGGATGTAGAGAACATGCTTAATCGTTTGAAGACAATTGCCATTGATGTTTTTCAGAAAAACAAATGCACTATTTTGGAGTCAGTACATGTGTGGATGAATCTTCAAAGAGAAATTGAAGCTACAAAGGACAAGCATGTAACATAAAAATTTAAAAACAAATATAATACGGCTCTAACCACATCTCAGTTTTCTTAGCTTACATACTGGATCCAAAATAAAATAATTCGGCACTTGATTTAACTGAAGAGGAAAAGAAAGAAGCATTCAATTTTGCAAAGTCAAAGTATTCAATTCTTCCGAAAGCCTCTCTTTCTTTTTCTTCAATAATTCATGCTAATGTATATAATACCACTTGCAATATTTATATTTCTTCTTCTCACCAGAGCACCCATACTTTGAGCATGAAATAAATCTGCACTATACGGACGGAGTCTCAACGAACACTAAACTTTTCGGTCTGATTACTCATTTCTAATTTTTAAACAGTTACCTACAGCACAGACTTCTTCAGCAAGTGTCGAAAGAATCTTTTCATCATTTGAGTAAGTGCATTCAAAACTATGTAATCGACTAGGCACAAAGAAAGCCGCTAGACTTGTGCTTCTGTTTAAAGTATTTAATACTAATAGTGATGTGAAAAAGTAAGAAGAAATATATTTTCAACAAGACAAATAGTGTTTATATAGCTATTCTAATTTTTTATGTTTAAATCATTCATAAACTTAGGCAGCTCTTGGAACTCAACTTAAAGTCTTAGTTAATCAGTTTTAGTATTGCACAGTAACATAGAATGCTACTTAATCATTTTGTTTTTTGTTTACTAATATAGTAATATTTAAGCGACATTTCTGTATGAAATCTCTACATTGTCATTTTCAAAATAATACAATACTTTGTTATTCAACTCTTAATTTGCCAGTAAATTATAATTTACGCCTGTTATTTACCTCAATCTGAGTTGAAAATGGCCATATGTAGTTAATAAACTACTAATACTTAAAATTAATTAAAAACAAAATTTTATTTGTAATCGAACCGGGTCCAAACAAAAAGAACCTGTTTTCCCAACCCTGCACTCGGGTCATTTTTATAAATATATGACTATTTTTATTGATATGTAACGATAAAAAATTAATGAACATATAAATGATGTACCAATAGTTTTGTGTAGTTTTATTGATATTTATTAGGGCTTAGTTGAAATTAAATTTTAATACTTTTTGTTCCCACAATGGAAATCTGAAAGGTTATTAACTTAAACCAATAAATAGTCTGCGACGTCTTGGTTGGATACAAAATCCAAGTAATCTCTTTTTACAGCTGGGTTTAACGCTAGAAAGACGTTTCTTGTCTAGTAGAACGTCTGGTGCTTAAGTTATCCTACGGATCTCAAGAAACGGATTGACTGAAGAAGAGAAACAACTGGCACCTTTGACAATTTTGTAGGAGATAAAACACTTATGTAAAAGTTTGTTGCAGAAATCAATTTAGGAATATTTGACAATCACCAGTGAACTGAAGTACCTAATGCCTTTCAAAGTTGCTGATGATGTGAACCTTATCTACAGTAAAAAGTGATTTCAAAGTTGGACTGTTTCTTCAAACCAATGGAAAATAATGTTTTAGAAGTATTTGCTGAATTAATTAAATCATATTTTGTAAATGTGTTCATCAAGTGCTCAACAGTTTACTTATATCTGCAAAAACATATAGTAATAGAGGTTGATTGCTCTGATATTCAGTGAGAAATGTCTCCAACTCAGGTGAAACTTACAGCATCAATCAAAACTTTGTTATAAATTCATTCTTCATAAGTTTGAAAATGATCAGCTTTCAGAATTCTTGTTAGGAGAATAAGCTTACATTTTTAAAAATAAGGCAGTATTGACATTGCACCCTCTAATATCTTTGAGTTCTTTAACCAGCTAATAGAAAAAAACTTTATTGAGAAAAAAGATTATCCTGTTATTCTTTGGTAGTCTGCAGGTCTTGTTGGTAAATATTGAAATACAAAATATGTTAGGCGAAAAACAAAAGGAGTCCTCTTGTCGCAGAGGTTAATTTTTCAGGACAAGCAAAATTAGTGGTTAGGATCAAAAATAACTTAGAGGGGGGGGGGGGAGTGGGAGGAGTGTAGTTAAAAATAGTTATTTTTCTTAACTGACAGAGTCGTGCAAAGTTATCTATAAAAAGTAAAACATCATAAAAAAAATAATTACTACACTACATTATGCGAATGAAAAGGGACCCCTTGTTAGGGGTAAATTACATCAAGAGGTCCCATTTCATAAAACTGGGTATTGCTCTATAAAAAATACTCTTTTCTGCATTCCAGTGGTGTTTCAAGGAACTATTTAGAACGTTTCCTAAAGGGTTCCTACACCTTCATTCGGAATGAGACTCCTGTTCAAGACTGACATTCTTATTGATAGTGTCTGGTAGTGAATGATGGAATGACGGCTGTGGTTGATGAATTTCTATATATTTTGAAATCTGAGTGTCATTCACACCAAGTGGTGGGGAGACTGACATTCTGAATGAAGGTGTAGAGCCATGCTCAATATTGTTGTCGGTCTTGTTTCAACTCGCAATGGAGACAGCATGGTCGATCACGTGGACGCTCCTGAGCCTGAAGATGTCAACAATCATGTACCTATTACAAACATCTATTGAAAGTTATGAAATACTGCCACACCATTGGAAAAGTCTCATCTATGCTTTGTATGAACAACAATAAAAGAAATGAAGTGTTGGCAAAATTGGTTTGTATGTAGACTATTAAGGACGTAAGGAGAAAAATAAATACTTTTAGGTCAAAATGTTGTGTTGTGAACGCAATATGCCTTGAATCACACCATTTCGTCCATGAGCCGGCGCGCTCTTTACGTCCTCATGCAGCCGGCCGGTTTTAAGCCGGGGCTACTTTATGGCCCGCACTCATGAACCAGTCATGCTAAGAGATGTTCACTTGGTCTTCACCAGTGACGAAACAATCAAAAGTATAGACTTCGATTGGTCTACGAGCAACCACAAATCTGATAATTCCTGGATGCTGAGTGTATAGGGAATTAAGTTGTCAGAACCGTGTAAAACTATTTAAATTACTGATAACTTTGCATCTGACAGGTGGGAGTGCAAGGTGTCGTCCTGCCTCCCTTATGTGCTCCAGTTCACCGGGGGCTACCCAATAAATTGTCAGGCAATCATCTTACACCTTCCAGGGAAACCTAAACTAGGTCACTAACACATCAACTGAAATCGGGATGGACGTTTCAGCAGTTTGCTGTATTTGTTCCTAACGGTTTCAACGAAGCTACAGAGTGCCGTAAAGCGTGACCGGCTGCGAAGCAATACCTCGCAGCCAGAGTCCGTACTCCGGGACACCACTCAATACACAATTCCCACCCACTCAGCACAGAGGGGGGCAAACAAGCCTGCCTTTTGCAGGGTTGAGCGAAATGGCCGCGTAAACAAACGGCATCACAATGATCTTCACAAAACCACGAGCACAAAGAAATAATAACTTTTCCAACTCGGAGAGGAGACAACCGACATGGAGACTGACTACGACGGCAACAGATCATTCACCCTAGACGACAAACTCAGACATAAGAGGAAATGTAAGAACAGAGACAGGACAAAAGCAAAGAAAATAATCATTACGGTCGACAACCCATACACACCACTAAATGCAGACACACAAATAAACAACGATACACCCACAACACAGACGTTCGCCAACAAAAAGAAGACTTTCCCAATAGTGACGGTAGGGATCCAAAATTACAAAAAAAAAATTACTGAAATTGAATAAGACACCAATACCACAACAGGAGTTTGTTACATTAAGGAAGGACTTAAAATACAAACCACCTCGACCCACGACTTCAAACTAGTACAAACCCTCCTTGAAGAAATGAAACAAGAGTTTTACACTGCCGCGAGACAAGTCGGTGAAGGTAGCAATAAAGGGACTGCTACCAAACATGAACCTTGAGGACATCAAATCAGAGTTAATCGACCTAGGATGCCCAATGATTGACGTGCACCCGTTTAGCCGAAAGGCAGAAGCGACCAACACCACGCAGACTGTGACACTACTACCAACATTTTTGGTCTCGCTTGCTAAGACCGAAACTCAAACCACTATATTTGAAATTAGGTACCTTAATCATACTAGGTTTAGGGTAGAACATTATATCCCTCCCCGAAACAAGATTCTGCAATGCCACGCGTGTCAACGACATGGGCATACAAATAACAATTGTTCGAACATGCACAGATGCATGAAGTGTCTCGGAGCACACTTCACCCCCAACTGCCCCAAAAAGGACAACACAACACCGGCAAGATGCATCAATTGCAAGGGCCCACACACGGCCAACTAAAGCAAGTACCCGGTATACGTGCAATTGTTGGAGGCCTGGACCAACAAACTCAACGCACGACAGACGCGACCCACAAGAACGGCACATCCACCTACCACCGATAACTACCCTCCTATCCCTTGCACCCGTCAAAATCGTCCCTCTGACCAACCAACCACTCCTGGGCCCATCAGCTAAGCAAACCGCAGATCCCGCATCTATCTACCGCTCCTATACCGATGTTATGGTGGGGCGCAACAAACGACCCCAACAAGAAACCACCATTTCCCCACATTCAGATATTAACGACTTCATCAACCTACTCAAGGACCTGAACATCTTCAAAATACTCGCACACTCCACACCATACTTCACTAGATGGACAAAACTGAAAAACTGATGATACTGCTAGAGGAAGTGACTGACCGAATACTTCTCGAACCAACTATGACTAACACAAATGTGACTGTGACAAAAGACATACTTCGGGTTTTCATATGGAACTCGAACGGCATACCCACACAAGCTAAGGAGCTAGAAGATATTTTTAAAACATATTCAATAGATATTGCCCTAATAAATGAGACCCATCTAAACCCAGAGAAAAATACCTCCTTTTATGGCTACACTATTTATAGAAACGATAGGCCCCAAGGCAGGGAAGGGGGCACGGCTATCTTGATAAAGAACCACCTACCTCACTACCCACATCAATTTCAAAATCTCCAGAATATAGAAGCTACTGGAATAAATGTAAATACTAGCGGTGGGAGTGTCTGGTTCGCGGCCATATACAAACCCCCGACCAAGACGCTACTACCACAAGACTTAGACAAAATCACAGACGCACACAAACTGTTTTTGACGGGTGATCTTAACTCTAAAAACACCAGTTGTAACAGCCGAGTAGCCACCGGGAACGGACGAATTTTATCAGACCACGCAGACATACACGACTACGTAGTTGTTGCCCCGGACAAACTCACATTTTATCCCTCAAACTATTTACATAGACCAGATATCATAGACGTGGCATTGACCAACATTGGTGTAACCACGGAGGATATGACGGCACTATAGAAACTGGATTCGGACCACAATCCTATATTGTGTGAAGTTAAAACTGACACTAACTTAGAGATAAGGGGACTCAAACAAACAACAGAAACTTGTGACTGGGACAAGTTTAGGAAGATACTAGAGGATACTATACCTGAAATACGAGTTATAGATACAATAGAACAGGCTGACGCTACATTGCAACTATTCACGACCACGGTACAGGAAGCCTACAGGCTAAACACCACTAGGACCCCCATACAACACGACCTCCAACAACAGCACCCGGATTTGGACTTTCTGATAGCCCGAAAACGGGAAGCGAGGAGGGACTGGCAGACCTACAGAACCCCACACTACAGGACGACCTACAACCGACTCAGATCACTAGTTAGGAGGAGAGTCAAGGACATCAGAAGGGACGGATGGGACACTTATGTCTCCGAGGCTGCACTTGACAAAGCTGTGGAAAGTAACACGACAGCTCAGGGGGATCACCAGAAATAGGACTGTACCAGCTATCCACGGGGAACACGGCATGGTCTACGAAAGCACAAAGATGGCTGAAGCCATAGCCGGGGTCTTAGAGAAACAATTCAAACCAAACGAACCACAAGATCACGACTTTACCAGAGACGCGGCTAGAACAGTCAGAGACTATCTGGAAGGACCGAACGACACCAGGGCAGAGGACGAGCTCACCACCACTATAAAGTACCTACCTAGGAAAAAAGCGCCAGGACACGACCGCCTGGCCAACGAAATATTAAAACAAATGCCAGGGAAAGCGGTAATAGCGCTATTGGCCCTACTAAACTCACTACTGACGCTCTGCTATTTCTCGACTGACTGGAAGCTGGTTAGGGTAGTAACAATCCCCAAACCTGGTAAGGTCTCAATGTTCCCTCAGATCAGAAGGCCAATAAGTTAACTTACAACTCTGAGTAAAGTGCACGATAGATTAATTCTTAAATGACTAATTAGAATAAATCATAAGCTAAGTATTATTCCAAACCTTCAGTTTGGGTTTAGAAACCACCATTCCACCACCCGTCCGACAGCAAACATATTAGAAGGCGAAACCAATGTTTTTAAAGAAAAAAATGTAATAGCTATTTTCTTAAACTTTGAGAAATCAATTGACAAAGTTTGGCACTTAGGACTCATTCAAAAATTAATAAAATTTAACAACCCAAATGGTCAATTTTCTTGATAGCAAGTTTCCTCATACATTGGACGTTCCAGGTGGTCATAAAC
This sequence comes from Timema douglasi, assembly GCA_901482245.1. Classification (NCBI taxonomy): domain Eukaryota; kingdom Metazoa; phylum Arthropoda; class Insecta; order Phasmatodea; family Timematidae; genus Timema; species Timema douglasi. The sequence goes on along the minus strand of CABEEJ010007779.1, from coordinate 12,865 downwards.
GGAGAGAAATCGCAGACACATATGATAAAAGCAGTGGTACCACAGTGTTTAACACTAGTACCATACTTATACAATATTTATGTAGCAGACATCCCCACACATGATCGCGTTTAAGTTAGACTTTTTGATGATACCATGCTCTATGTAGCCAATAAAAAGATTAAGGGCCAGTTTCATAGTCAGACTTAGCACGACTCAAGTGCGAGTCGATACTAAATACAGGAAGACACCTACCTTGACCAAAATGGAATGGGCCAGTTTCGCATATGAAACTGGCCCATTCCATTCAAGTTCAGGTAGGTGACGTCTTGAGGCGTACTAAATCTGACTATGAAACTGGCCCTTACTATGCATCTCTTGCTATACAAAGCTACCTCCTCCTCCAGAACTCGATCTCCAATGGAGAATTAAAGTAAATCCTGCCAAATCAGCAGCCCTAATCTTAGCTAAAGGTAGGAAACCACTCCCCGCCCAACTTACCCTATTTGACACAGAGATCCCACTCCAAGACTAAGTCAAGTACCTTGGGATCACAATAGATAGGAAACTCACCTGAAGAATAGACATAGATAAAACCAACGGCAAAGTAATGGGTAGATTTATTCAACTGTACTCGCTGTTTAAAGGAGGAAGGCTCACAATTCACACGAAAGTATTACTAAACAACCATATAATTCAAACCATCCTCCTTAATAATTAAAAATCGCTATACCTGTTAAAACATTATTATAAATCATATCAAAACACCTAGACAAACCTTCATTCTGTCTATATTATTATAATTTGCATTTGAAACATTCCCAATCTTTGAGCTCGATTTCCCACAAATAAGGGTTTTGTAAAACTTTTGCATTCAAAATTCTGTAAAAAATAAAGTAATTTATTGAACTACATAGATACATATCATTTTTTCATAATTTTATTCTCTATTCAAAACTGTTAACACCTAAAAAATGCATATTTTCGTCTTATGGCATGGTTTCACATGCACGGTCACATTTAAGATATTGTAAATCTGAAAATATATTAATATTTAGGAAGAAATGGTCTATTTATGGTCAGGAATTTGAATTAAAGTGTGTATTATGAAATAAGGTATAATAGCTATGGGGATTTTATGATACAACAAAGGAGCTATTCTGGTACTATGTGAATAGGGTGACCATATGTCCCGATTAATAGGGATTGTCATGATTTTTTTATATAGAAATATGCCTTTTGTCCTGATTTTTGATAGCGACATATAAAGACCCATTTTTTCTTAAAATTTAACTATAACACTCTCATGCTTAATATGAATACAAGTCAAACAGTGAATCATTTTAAATCTTGAAAATTATATGTAGCATGCCCTGCCACCTATTGACAGAAGCAAGAACGGCCCTTGAAAAGGCACCAGACATTTAGTTCAACAGTTGTCAAGCTTGTATCTTTTGTGTTTGGTATAATAAAAACTTGAAATAGTTAAAGGAACGAATAAATACAGAAAAATAATCTGATAGCCAAAAAATGAATTGTAAATTGTGTTTTCCACGCTGTTTTAGGCCTAAAAGACAACTGACACTTTCGTGTGATTTATAGAAGGAATGCTGTAATGACAGTGGCGCATTGTCACTGGTTGATTTCTAGCCACTCTCTATCGACCATTATCGTTCCACCACCTTAATTGCAGTTGATATCCTCGATCCATTCGTAAAAGAGTCGACAAGATGGCGTACGTAAACATTACAACTAACGCAATGTATAGTTTTAACACCAATGTGGAATATAAAATAGGAAGTAACTAGTCATGACTAGTATGTACCATGCATTTTCATAACATTCCAAACCCGCAAATACAATTACACCTTATCATTCACGATATTTCACAAAGTATCCGGAAAAATATATTGAATAGTTACTATTGATATATCGCTATGAAGTTCTACAGCAAACCCGATACAGCGATACTTTTTAACAAATTCACGACTTCACTAGTTGTCGATAAAGTAGCATGGCGACACTTGGAATATTATGAGTTGTGTATTCTAAAACGTAATTTTTCCAAGACTTTGATTTTCAAATTTAGTTTATTTCATTGCAGAAAGGCCAAGGTCAAAGTAAGTTTAAAGTCAATGGGCGACTACGTAGAAAAAAAAGAAAGTGTAGAACGGAACAAAAGTGTTGAACATCGTAATAGTTATTATTCTAACTTCAAATTAAGAGTGGTTCATCTCGCCGAACAAAATAACAATAGTGAAGCTGCACGACATTATGGAATCACTGAAGTAAATGCACGGCGTTGGAGGGGTATGAAGGAGCGGCTGAAATGTGCTCATTCCACAAGGAAACCTTTTCGTGGACCAAAAGTGGGGCGTCACCCAGAACTAGATAATGCAGTTCTTAAATTCGTTTTAGAAAATCGGAATTTCTGTAGAAAGTATCCGAATGAAAGCATTGGAAGAGGCAACTATTAGAAAAATACCCAGACAGGAATTCAAAGCAAGTGTTGGTTGGGCAGTAAGATTCATGAGGCGGAAAGGGCTCTGCTTACGAAGGAGAACATCGTTATCTCAGAAGCTGCCAGTGGACTACAAAGAGAAGCTCATACACTATTAAAGGCACATAATTAAATTAAGGCATAAACACCATCATTTGTTGGGTCAAATGGGAAATGCAGATGAAACTCCGGTGTATTTTGACATGCCTGCTAATAGAAAAGTGGCTGGAAAAGGTTCTAAATCAGTTATTTTCAAAACATCTGGAAATGAGAAGCTACGTGTTACAGTCAGGCCGGCAGTTTTGGCAGATGGCGGGAAGTTACCACCATTTGTTATTTAAAAAAGGAAGAATTTACCAAAAGAACAACTACCAAGTGGGGTAATCTTTAAATGTAATGAAACCGGGTGGATGACAGATGATCTAATGGTTTCGTGGCTTCAAGAAGTTTGCGACAGGCGACCAGGAGCCCTACTAAGGCAAAGAGGCTAACCCTTGATGCCTTTAGGGGTCATCTTACAGAAAAGGTAAATAATAAAGTAGCCTCTTTAAACACAGACCTAGTAGTGATTCCAGGAGGTATGACCTCACAATTACAAGTGCTTGACGTTGCCGTAAATAAATCTTTCAAGCACCATCTCCGACACCAATATGAAGAGTGGCTGTTATCTGGGAGCTGCCCCTTAACCTCCAGTGGTAACATTAAGAAGCGTTCAGTTGGACAACTTGGCCAGTGGATAAAAACACCATGGACTAGTATTTCTACTGAATCCATTATAAAAGTATTCAAGTAACAGTTTGGATGGAACAGAAGACTATCCGAGTTCGAGTGAGGAGGATGGACGTGAATCAAGTGATGATGATGATGATGATGTACCCGAATCAAGTGATGATGACGCAACAAGGGAGGGGATGATGAGTGACAAAGTTTTTAGTGCGTTTTAAACTTGTTTTATATTGAAACACAATATGTTATAATACTATAATAATAATAATAATAATTCATCCATGTGATAATAATGTTACTCGGAATAAAATATGCATTGCAGCAATGCAAATTTAACTAATGTACAGTATATGAATAATATTGATGTGATAGTATTATTTTACTTTTTATTGTTAGTGACTAAACTAAGAATTAATAAAAACATTTTCCCCTAATTTAAAGTTCTCAAAATGGCTATCGTCTTATATTCGGGTAAATACGGTATTTATAATACAACAAAAGGAGGAGTGGGCACAGTGGACCAGATGGGTGATGAATTTGATGTCAGGAGGAATAGCAACAGGTGGTCTCTCACCCCATTCATTCATCTTCTGAATGTAGCGGGAATCAACAGCCATATCTTCCACTTATCCAACCATCAAGCAAAGTTACCAAGAAGACAATTCTTGAGGAATCTAGCTAGCTATGTCATTTACAAAACCCTGCTTAGATAAGAGGGCACTGAACAACCATAATCCAGTGGAGCTACGCAACATTGCAGCAAAACTACCTGGAACAATATCACAAGGACCTGCAACACCCGAGTTGAACAATAGGGGAAGGTGTCACACCTGCAAGGATTGTAGAACAAGGTACTACTGTAAAACTTGCAAGAAATAGCTCTGCTTATCGCATTCAGTGTTGGTGTGTAATGGATGTTTGATCAAGTGAATATTAAATTAAGTGTCTAGAAAATTGAAATATTTAGGTTTTTACTTCATTTCATATTCAATCAGTATATTTTTAATGACTCTGATAACTATAATTATTAGTAGAGTTTTATTTATTTCAAACAAAATCATATTTGTTTTCAAATTGCAAAATATTTTATTTTTAGAATTTCTTTTAAGTTTCTTATTTTTGTATTTTAGTGTTTGTTCTTGAATAAAAAAGTATTAATTTCTAGCCTAAATGAGCTTTGTGTTAAATGTTTTAACCGGATTCCACAAATTTGACGTTGCGTCCGATTGGCCCAATCTTACCAATAAAGAATTATGTTTGTAAATTTTGTATAATGTCTTCAATTAGATCTAATATATATTTATTTTCTTATTTTGTACTTGTGTGCATTATTGTTTTGTCCATTTTATTTTTGAGGTAGAGATACGATTCAGTTAACATCTTTGATCAGGTTGGTAGTTCTGATACCCAGAAGCTCGACATTGAGAAGACTGAACCCTTAATGCACCTCTGCTGGCTATAGCCGGGCCAGTAAATACATGTTGCAAGCGGTACCAGGATTCAAACTTTCCTTAGTGAGGGACTAAGAGGGGCAGAGTAGCAGTGACAATGGAGTGAGGAAGTCAGAATTATGATCATCAAAAACCAAGTAGGGAGCAAACCCAATTATTTTGAGAAATTATTTTTAAAACCATATTTAATGAAAAAATCAAATCAAACCTTACTAAAAATGTTTAAAACTTGATAATATTCTTCTGTTTGGGTTTGTTTGATTTTTTATGAGTTTTTATTTTATCTTCCCCGTCAATCATTTCAAGAGAAGCGCTGTTTAGAGTGCTGATTGTGATATTTTGCGCTTCATTCTCTTGGATCTGTCGAGGACAATCCCTCCTCAAGTGTGTCACATCCCCGCAGATCTTACAGCCACCTCCATTAGGGTAGAGACCACGCGGATTGTTGGGGCACTGCCGAGCGATGTGTCCTTGCTCTTCGCACACAAAGCATTTGGCATGGCGGAACTCCTGTTTCCTTGTGACGCGGCACTCCAGGTGGGTGTGTTCTGTAGAGCCACATTTGAAGCACAGCCCTGTGCCGGCCGCATCCTCACCTGGTGCTGAGATTAGTTCAGGGCATTCAGACAATATATGACCTGATTTACGACAGTGGAAACAAACTTTTTTCTTCTCACGAGCTAATGATTTTTCTGCACGACGACGCTCAAGTTTCATTGTTGAGAGCATTTCACTTTTAGGAATGCCTTTATCTATCAATAGCTTCCTTAGTTTAATCAATCGGTCATAATCTTCTTGCTTCACAGGAAACCCATCAAATTTAATAACTTTGATTTCTTTTCCATTAAAAACCATAGTAATCGATTTATCGTCTGTTTTTCTGCGCTTGTAAGGCACTTTGTTTTTAATTTTGACTTCTCTTGAGATTTTATTTTTCCGGCATGTTTGGTTTTTTGTGTCAATCTCATTGTGTTGTTTTTCAAAATTCTCAGCTCTCTCTGCATTTTTCTTTTTCTTGTTTTTGTTATTTAAGTTAGAGTTACTTTGTGGAATATTTTTTGTAGGGATTTTAATATCATCACTTTGAAATTCTTTACTAACATAAAGATTTTTATTCTTTTTTTCTTTTTTAAAATTTAGATTTGTTTGACTATCAATCTTTATAGCCAAGTTATTTTCTGAATGATTTAATCCCAATACGATATTTTGTTTCAACTCTTTTCCAAGTTTTTTCTTTTTTGACTTCCCTACCCTTCCATCATTTATTTTTGACTTATCTTCTAAACTATCATTACTATCCATTGTTTTATTTTTAGTATCAGTGAGTAGGTTATTATGGTTAGTTCCTTTTGTCTTTCTGTGTTGTTTAGATTTCTGTTTCTCAACATTTTCAAATTCAGCCCAATGTGTTGTTTTAAAATCTTCAACCTGTAGCAGAGATTTTACATCTAGTTTAGGTTTGTTTGCCTGTTCTCTCAATTGAGATTTTTTGTGTTCAGTATCTTTCAACTGCTGTCTCATATCCTGCCATGAGGTTGCTTCTTCAGGGGTCCTCTCATTGCTAGACTTAGACCCGCGAGCGCGAGCAAACCTGGTCATATCTGCTCGTCCCCCACCTAAACTGAAACACACAAACAGAATTGTTATGTTGCATATTATGATGTATTAAATTAATAAGCTAATATAGTTAAGTATGGTTATAACCACATCTAACTATATTAAATTGAAAAATGTTATATTTAACTATTATCACAGAAATATAAAATTTAAGTTAATCATGTACGCTAGTACCAACAAACACTGAAAAAAAATTCCCTTAGTTATGACATAATATGAGTTAAATGTAAATTAATAATGACCTGGTACACATGTGATGTACACAGCATTACATGGACCTAACACAAATATGGCGTGATCATTGATCAGATAAGTAAATCTTACATAGCAGTAAAATAAACAGGTTTTGATAACTACTTTGGGAAACAAATAGATGTTCACATCTAGGCATATTATTAATATTTGCTTATGATCAAGTAATTACAAAAGGTTGTTTGGATCAACCAAATATTGCTTCATAGAACATCATGAAATTATCAACAGTAGCCTATATATTAAAGTAATGGCATTTGTAGTTAAAGAACAAATAAAAATCAAAAAGCATTGATAACATTATAAACAAAGGGTTAAAATATAATATAATTATCTAGGAACCTATCATACAATGAAGATAAATATATGTCATTAAAAATAACCCAGTATGTTAAAATTACAGGTTGATAAGCCCATATAAAGTACAAAAACATAGTTGATTCCTGAAGAATATACATAGCTCTCATCCGACCTGTACTAATGTAGGACATTGAGGTGCAAGCAATTTGAAAAGCTGATCAAAGAAAGTTAGCAGCTGCAGAAATTAGGTTTGTGGGAATGTCAGTTGGATGCACACCACTTGGCCTTTAAGAATCAAATAGCCGAAGCTATTATTTGTGCTTTTAGAGAGGAACTATCCAACTAGATATCATATTCTGAAAATTAAAAAATGACACCTGGACACAGGAATCGAACCCAGGGTCTTTGGCTTAGTACGCCAATGCTCTACCACCGAGCTATCCAAGAGTCTTCCCATGCCCAGGGTCATTCTCCACTCATATTTTAAGGCAAAGTCTATGATGGACGTGTGGAAATCATCTGCTTTATTCACAAGCTATCGGAAAACGTAGCCATCTTCGACTCGGTAGTTGGCTTATTATTCGATTTTCAGAATATGATATCTAGGTGGAGAACTCTCTAAAAGCACAAATAATAGCTTCAGCTATTTGAGTCTTAACAAGCACTCCTGTACAATTATAATAATAACTGTACAAGTGGCAGTAATAAGCCAACTGCTGAGTCAAAGATGGCTGTGTTATCTGATAGCTCGTAAATAAAGCCGACGATTTCCACACGTCCATCATAGACTCTGCCTTAAAATATGAGTGAAGAATGACCCTGGGCACGGGACGACTCCTGGGTAGCTCAGTGGTAGAGCATTGGCATACTAAGGCAAATGTCCCGGGTTCGATTCTCGTGTCCAGGTGACATTTTTCAATTTTCAGTACTTGACCTTTGCAAAAATGATAATATCTCGATATGATTAAGACTTAACCCCATTATAAGCCATGTACAAAATGATAGTATAGTAAATGGAGGCAGCACGCTGAAAGAATGAATTCCAACAAATAACAAAACTAATGAATACTACCCTACTCAACAAGGGGTTGAAGGAACCAAATAAGATCAAGAAAAGGATGGAAAGATACTGTAACCACCCCTCGGCCTAATATACCAGCAACTTTAAACGCAATAATACACTAGCACATGTGTTTTACTAAATCTTTTTTTAGTTTTGTTTATAATAAACGCTAGCCCGGGAATAGTGCACAAACTCCAACAAGTTATAGACACTTTCTCTATGTTCTATTTAAATAAATATAATATGTTGTTCTAGTATAAATACAAACAAAAATAGGGGATTCAAATAAATACAATACTAACCCATTGGAGTAGACATAAGTTACAGAACTGTTCTGTATGATAAGAAAATGGCCCAACGGCCGACCTACGAAACTGCCCCGTTCACTTCAAAGACTATTTTTTCCGCAGGCTCTAAAATGTATTATTTTATACCATGGTCTGATATCAAGCAGGCCATGAAATTGTCATTTTTATACTGAGCCTGTTTATTAGTTGGTTTATTGTTTAGTTATCTTTGGATTCAATCTAAACAAACATTGAGTATAATCGTGGGTAAAGTGTTTTGCTAACAAAGTAAATTGAAGATTTATTAGTAATTATGAGATTCAGAAATTGAAATAAGTGAGGAAAGTGATACAGATAGTGTTGTTGACAGTGTCACATTTAGTAAAAGCCAGAAAACATTTATTTTGAAACGCCACAAAAGTAGCCTATTTTTACATGTATTTAATTCCTGCCCCTATCTACAACTATGTGAAAACATATTACAACCCTAATTAGTTAAGATTGTTTGTGAATTTTATAAGCCTATAGTTAGAAAATTAAAAATTAACTCCCATTACGCACAGAAGAACATAAATATTTAGAGCATATAAGTAGCAGAATCTCAACTCGACACAAAAAAGTATTTTAGTTCGCAAAAAATGTTTTTATAATAAACTATCCCAACCTAACAAAACTTAACCTTCCATGTGATAAAATGTTTTCACTCGATAATTATTATTGCCTAAAATAGTGTATTCTGAATCCATTACTTCTCATTAAAAATGTTCACAATAAAATGAAATAACTTATTTGAACAATATTACCAATTCCAACTATTATGTATTGGTGCAGGGAAGGTTACATTAAGATAGGTTGGGATAGTTTTAATTGTAATAAGGTAAAGTTTTGTTGTTGTGGACAATCATATTGTCTTTAGAAATAAGAAAGATCACAATGTGACTGAACATAATTTCGTCACTTTAGTGAGAACATGTTTATTTTATATTTACAGAATATTTTCAAACAAACTTAATTCTGGTATTATTAAAATCTCATTATTATTCTTGTTTATATTAATAAAAGCAAATTATAAACATTATTTTCTTTGTTTTGTTACCATTGTGTCTATTAACACCCATATTATTATGGCGAATCCAATAATAACACCAGGTCAACAGATTCTCCTTGAGCGATAAGAATCTACAGAGTGGAAGTAAAGCCATGTCATGTCGATTGTAGCATGTAAAAGAACCCTGGATGATATTAGCTATGTGACTAGCCTTACCTGCCTAAATCGGCAGGCCCTTTTGCTCGCTCATAGAAATTCTTATGTGCTGATATAATCAGTCGGTTCAGAAAGTGAACGTTAAATACAGGCAAAACCCGCTATACACGCTTTTGTTATCCGCATATTCACATATGTGCAGATTTTGATTTGTGAGAAGAAATGGTGCATCAGTGCAAGGAAACTGCACAGTTCACTTGTTGATTGATAGATGTAAACATGTGCAAGCTCCCTCATTTGTCAAAATGCTTTATGTGCATCATCCCCACCATTAGCTGCTCAGCACTGGACACACGCTCTTTCGATAGTGTAGTAACAAAGCTTCAGGCGGCATATTATTTTTGTGCTTTTGTTGTTTTCTTAGACACAAAATGTCGGGGAAAATTCAAAGAATGTGATCCAAAGAATGTGAAAAGTGGTAAATTTGTGAAAAGAGTAAGGAAATCACATTCGTTATAAGTAAAATTAGAAGTTCTGAATAGGTTTGATAAAGGTGACTAAGTGATTTGACAGTAAAAACTATTCATGCTAATAGGGAATCAATTCGTAAAAGTGGGCAATCTTCTACGCATCTTTGTGTATGGGTAACTAGAGTGACTAAATTACGGTCAGGTGCAATGGAGAAAATGGAGAAAATGCTAACTAAATGGATAGAACATCACAACCAGCACAACATGCCACTCTCCGGAGCTGTTATTCAAGAGAAAGCAAAGAGTCTGTATGAAGATCTCACCAAAAGATACTGAAGAACAAGCAGCTTTTTCAACAAGTTAAGGTTGGTTTAATCGTCTCAAAAATCGACATGCTTTCCATTATTTAAAAGTGAGTGGGGAGGCGGCCACTGTAGACAGTGTTGCAGGTGAGACAGATAAACAAACCACATTCGATCAAGTCATTGCAGAGGGAAGATACACACCAAAGCAGGTGTTTAATCTTGATGAAACTGACCTGTTCTGGAAATGAATGCCAAGTTGTACATTTATTTCTTTTGAAGGAAAAGCGGCACCTGGTTTCAAGGTGGCCAAGGACCACTGCACACTTCTTTTTAGAGGTAACGCTTACAGGGATTATCATGATCTACCATTCAGAAAATCCTCGGGCATTAAAAGATTATGTTAAAACCAGATTGCCTGTTATTTGGAGATCCAATAAGAAAGAATGGATGACATTTATGATTTTCTGTGAGTATTTTCCAGTGATCGTCAGGATGGGTTGAGGGCCTATTGTAATAGGAAAAAAATTCATTTCAAAATTCTTATCTTGCTTGACAAGGTTGCTAGTCATCCTCCTGCTGTTGCATAGTTAAATGAAAATATTAAAGTTTTAGTTCTTCCACAGCTATAGTTAAGCCCATGGGCCAAGGAGTGATCACTGCTTTAAAGAGGTATTATCTTTGCAAAACCTTCTCAATGCTTATCAAACAGTGTGATACAGATGATAAACTTGCCATTAAGGAGTTTTGGCACCAGTTTAACATTAAGATCGCAATAGATATCATTCGCAAATCCTGGGATGAAATCTCTCCTCGATGAATGAATGGTGTATAGAATAAGCTATGGCCTGAATCTGTATCAGGCATTCCTGGTGTTGCAGTGGAGAATGAACTTAGTAGCACGTAGAGATTGTAGACATGGCAAAATTGATTGGATTCACAGACAGTGATGAAGAAAATGTAGATGAGCTCCTAAACTCTCATAAAGAGGATCTAACAAATGAAGATCTAATGGCTATCAAAGAGGAAAATATTAGATAGGAATCAGAATTGTGTCCAGAAAAAGTAGAGCTTCTAAGAGCACTTGCAAAAATTTATGTCTGAGGCCTTTAAAATGATCAACTCACAAATTAATATTTTTGATGAACTTGACGCTGACTTATTGAAGTTCTAAAGTGAGAAGGGAAGTATAGAATGAGCTTAAATGTTACAAAGATCTTTATAGTCAAAATTTAAAGATGATAACTCAATCCTCTATTAAAGTGTTACTTACTAAAAAAAATAAGACATTTCAACTTATGGCCGCACACCTAGTGTGAATGTGAATGTGAGAGTGCTGTTATATGCAGATGATGCCATATTAATGGCTGAGAAAGAAAATAACTTGCAGAATGCATCAAATCATGAGTGTGGCAACAGACATAATGGACATCTTAGCAAGATATCAAATTGAGGCATTCCGCAAAGCTATGTGATATGGCAAAACGTTATTGGGTTAATAAGAAGATCATTTTTTTTATCGATTTAGAATTCTTTCCCATATTTTTGTAAGTGCAGTAATGAACTAATTTGCTAAATATTGTTGTGTGTAGAACTGCTAGAAAACATTGAATTTATGATAATTTGACACAGAAAAAAAAAAGTTATAATCCCGCCCTTGGCGCATGGTAGCCGATCCCCTGTACAATACTTTTCCAAGTCCTAAGAAGGATTATGTTCATTCCTGAATATATAAAAACTTTATTTGAGAGAAATCGGCGGTTAGAACAATTTGGCTCTCAGCCATCAGTATGGAATTGTAATAAAAATATAATACATGTATATTGTACCAAAGTATAGAACATTAGGTTTAAAGTACAACTTAGTAGTCACTTTTGTTGTTTAGTTGCGTACACAGTTTTTCAACACAAAGGTAAGCAAGATTCCAAATGTAATAAGTTTTTTGTGAGGAGAGTAGCCTAATCAATTTATAGGATGGATAAAATATTAAATCAAAATGAAGGCTTATCTTGGGTAAAGAATGTTTATAGTTTCCTTTGAGAAAATATTTTTTACAATAATTTTTTTATACCTTTATTCCATGAGACTTAAAAAGTGTCACCTGTTAATATATTTTGATTGGTTGGTTAAATAATAATAATAATATTTTTATTATTATTATTATTATTATTATTATTATTATTATTATTAGCACTACATCTTACTACCCGTTCAGGTTACACACACTTGCGCTAACGTGTAATGGTAGGGTGATTGTGAGATGAACTGGAGGACCTACAGTTTAATGTAGGATCCAAACCACAGCAGAGGCCTGGCATTCCACACATTCACAAGTTGTGATTAATACACGTCTTGTCAGAGGTGAAGGAAGGGTTTGGAAATCAGATAAATCCATGAAGGGACTGGGGATTGAACCCCGTACCCCCAGCACAGAAGTCAGACACCTTGCCCCTAGACCACTGAAAAATAATTAATTAATCTAAATGTATGTCAGAATACACACGCCAACTTTGCATGGAAATAACTTTTCTCTAAATGTATTAATCCATCCAAAATTGAAAATTTAGTAAATTTTATTAGACTTAAAAGTTTATGTCAAACTTGTTTGATTAATTTTCTGGAAGGTTAAGTTAAGAGGATAGCATCCGAAGGCTCTATGCCATTTCTGAAGTTTCGCAGCCCGTGCGCGTGCGAGGGAGGTGGAGCTTACACGA
>CABEEJ010007778.1:12790-28110 GCA_901482245.1 Timema douglasi | reverse complement strand
GTGAAGGAAGGGTTTGGTAATCAGATAAATCCGTGCCGGGACCGAGGATTGAACCCCGGCCGCCAGCATAGAAGTCTGACACCTTATCCCTAGACCGCCAGGTCACCTTGCTTTGTACAAATCTTTTTAATATTAATGTATAATATATGTCTGTTTGTCGCTAGATGATATTCACCCACCTAACCGATACTATGCGATGTGTTTATTGTTAAATGGCGTTGATTTGAACTGGTATCATCAACCAGTATCAGTAAAACTACCATGTTTAGGTCAATGATGGCTTATTTAACGGATAAATTAACTATTTATAGTAAAATAAATTGATAAAATTATCTGTTTGATTAAAATATGTGTAAGTTTGGCCAAATTATGGCTTGCAAATTAAATCAATGAGCTTAAGGTAGATGAGAGGGATCACAAGTTAAGGTTCATATTTTTCATTTCCTACGATATTTTATTTTTCCTAAATTAAGAGAATAGGCTATTGCTTGAGGAGATGCATTTAATCTAATTGTCCACGCAGGGTTGGTTATCTCAACCACACCTGAATGTGTGTCGTGAGCATTTGAAAATAAACAATTTAAATTAAGATAAAACTTACTGGTTAAATTACGCAATGCCCACGACAAACATCAAAGAATGGTTGGTATGGTCATGTGTAGAAAATTAAACTAAATCAAAAAATACTCGATTTACCTTAACCCATAAATTGGTTTTGGCATATAAACTCCTTAACTGGCGTTTTATTTCATCATACCTTAAAATACGCTAGTCTTACGTGTATATTTATGCTATTAAATATTTTCATGGACACTTAATAAATAAAATTAAGTAGTCTATTACTAACAATTCCACAAACAAAATGGGCCGTAAAAGTGAGTAATAGGCGCCTAGCGCATTTCATCATAAATAATAATTTGTTTTAAAACGTATCGTCGGTGACCTGGCGGTCTAGGGGTAAGGTGTCAGACATCTATGCTGGGGGGCCGGGGTTCAATCCTCGGTCCCGGCACAGATTTATCTGATTACCAAACCCTTCCTTCACCTCTGACAAGACATCTTGTGAATGTGGGGAATGCCAGGCCTCCACCGTGGTTCGGATNGGCCGGGGTTCAATCCTCGGTCCCGGCACAGATTTATCTGATTACCAAACCCTTCCTTCACCTCTGACAAGACATCTTGTGAATGTGGGGAATGCCAGGCCTCCACCGTGGTTCGGATCCCACGTTAAACTGTAGGTCCTCCATTTCATCTCACAATCACCCTACCATTACACATTAGCGTAAGTGCGTATAACCCGAACGGGTAGTAAGACGCGGTGCTAATAATAATAATAATTAATTATATTTGATTGAAAAGTTAACACTGCTCTATTTCCGATGCCTTCTTGTCTCGGCGTTGGCGGTGGTTTAACCAGCAACTCGTTATAATACAAGAGTTAGAGGTCAACATTAAATATTTCTTACAGTAAAATTACCAGTTTCCGGGCCTGGGGGTGTTTCGGCAGCCAGACAGGCCAGTTCTATGGTGGCCGAGTACTTGTGTTGCTGGTGTTCAACACGCCATTGTGTAAAGAAGACATGTTAGTGAATTATTCATTACTTATTTTTATTTTATTTATAACAACGTTGAAAACATTCACAAGTTCATCGGGCGCATCTGATTCAACCCACTCGCTCGCTACCTCCCCACTCACCTTTCTTTTATACCTCGCGAGGAATCTTATTAACTTTGGTGCTTATCTAGAAGTTATGATTTTTATGTAATTAGTCCACCTTTATTATTCTCTGCTTTAATTTATCAGTCATCTCATTAAAATTTGCCGGTAATTACTTCGGGTTAACGCAGAAAACGTTTCATGGTTGGCAAAGTACCAGTAATAGGGTGGGTGTGACGGTTTTGGCCACAAAGAAGTGTAATTATCAAATGAGGGGGATAATATTAAACATAGAATAAAAATCACAAATAACGTGTTCATTAACTAAAGATAGGGGCAATCATGGAGGATACATATAGTGTGGTATGTTAATGAAAATATGAAACGTGTGTATATATTCTATTATTTGAATGTCTATAATTAATTAGGAGAAATTAAGAAACAAACATAACCACAAATTAATAAATACTTTAACAATAAAGACAAATTGCAATAGATACCTAAATAGTTGTATATATAGAGATCAAACAGAAACAATATGTCTGGCAGTTAACGATATACAGCTTCTAATAAACACTTGCAGTCAATAAACAAGTTTAACTTCTATTAATTAAATAAATTAAATAATAGAGGCCGACCAATTAATAAGCGTGTGTAGTAATGAAATGTGCTAGGGAATGCCAAAATGGAAAGCAAGTTAAGACAATATTTTGGCAGTATTTATATAAAATTTGACACAATAAATATAACATTACTTCAGTAGATTCGTTAGGTTTTATTTTCTACCCAATGGTGAGATGAACATCTCTCGAATCTGTGTCATGAGTATCATGGAATGTGATGACAGCTTTTTGTCTCATAAGGTCAATATGTAATAACATATATTAAAAACTATCATTACGTGTAGGCATGTAACCCGGATGGGTAGTAAGACGTGGTGCTAACATAAATGTATATATACCGCGTGTAAACAAACTGAATTTACTCAAACGCCCTTTTATTTATTTTGTCCAAACAATGTTTTGCCATAAAAAACTGAAACGTAACTCGCGTTCTCTTCGATCCCATCTTATGGCGGTGAAAGTCAAGTATTTATGCAGTTTTTATTCCAATTTTTTTGCTAGAATCAATAAAATATAACTCCAGTACAACCCTATAGTTTAATTTTCTTCACACGGTGATCTCAACAGTTGTTAAATACAGTAGCCCCATGGCTTCTTTGGTGCTAACTGACAGCTCACAGCTGACAGCTAAAAGCTTTGAAAAGTTACCAGAAAAAATTATATATCCCTACGCCGGACCAAATGATCTGCAAAAACATGTGTTCAGCAGCTGTCACTTCTGACACTCAAAATGTAGGTATATACCTAAATGTTGACTGTCAGAAGTCAGCTGTGAGCTGTCATTCAGCACCAAAGAAGCCGTGGGACTACTGTATCTGTCATGAGCATTGAGGCATTTGATGAAGTTTTTTTGTTTTAATGAAGAGAAAAGGTTTTCATTAAATTCCAGAATATCCTTGACAGATATTCAAGAAATTTAGAGGTTACCATGTGAAGAAAATTAAACTCCATGTTCGTAATGAGCAAATATATGATCTCTTTTGTACAAAAAAAACAACTGTTTTGCCATTAAAGGACTGCATGAACACTTCCCTTTGATCACGTCCCCTTAACGCGCATACATAAACTAAAACCATTTCTAGCCAAACAAAAAAAAAATTCCAAAAGATAGCCTGCGAGCTGTTACCATATAATAACCCAGCTATACACCAATTAATTGAACAATGTCTACTACCATAGAAAGTGGAATAATAATGGTTTATCCAACCGGATCTGTTGAACTCAACATTGTTACAACAAGTGGCCACTCATTGTTGTGTCGGACACACACACACACACACACACACACACACACACAGAGCTACCTCAGTGCACCACACAGTATCTACCATCAGTGGGTCCGCGCCCTCGAGGAGCGATCAGATGGGCGTGTCTTTACTCCGGTTCAAACTCCGTGGACCTAACTGCCCAATATCCGCTCTTACGACCTACAATATAGCTCGCTTTCATTCACACATGTGACTTACTTTGCAACAATCGCTCGTCAAGGGTGTTAAGAGCACGGCGGAGAGAGAGGGAGAGAGAGAGAGAGAGAGAGATCCCCCAGGGTGAAGTGACTTGAGCTCCTTCTCCTGACTAAAAGCAACGCAGAGCCAAGATGGCGCGTGCATATCAACTGTGATTCTGGTTGGATGGAGCTTTTAGAAATTAAAAACTCTTTTGCTGTCAACGATGCTAACATTTTAATACTATTATTATTATTAGCACCGCGTCTTACTACCCGTTCGGGTTGTACACACTTACGCTAATGTGAAATGGTAGGGTGATTGTGAGATGAAATGGAGGACCTACAGTTTAACGTGGAATCCGAACCACNTTATTATTATTATTATTATTAGCACCGCGTCTTACTACCCGTTCGGGTTATACGCACTTACGCTAATGTGTAATGGTAGGGTGATTGTGAGATGAAATGGAGGACCTACAGTTTAACGTGGAATCCGAACCACGGTGGAGGCCTGGCATTCCCCACATTCACAAGATGTCTTGTCAGAGGTGAAGGAAGGGTTTGGTAATCAGATAAATCTTTTAAAACTATTGTTTCATTGGTATTTGTGTTATCTATGAACATTGACAACTGCGAATCACGTGGCCAGAGGGCCTGTCATAAATATATTCAAATGGTTCTAATAACGTTTTTAACCGTGAAAAAGTACCTTATTTTGAAATTCAGACTTATAATGCTGTTTGTTCAAACTTTCCATATTTCATACGGAGACATACAACGAGATCAGACATAGTCTAAATAGTTTTGAATCAGTGCTATGAGCCAATTAATGAAATAACTAAACCCAAAACATTTGTTTATGTGTAGAGGTACAGAACAATTGATTAAACTACTACTGTCGGTGACCTGGCGGTCTAGGGGTGAGTTGTCAGACTTCTATGCTGGCGGCCGGGGTTCAATCCTCGGTCCCGGCACAGATTTATCTGATTACCAAACCCTTCCTTCACCTCTGACAAGACATCTTGTGAATGTGGGGAATGCCAGGCCTCCACCGTGGTTCGGATTCCATGTTAAACTGTAGGTCCTTCATTTCATCTCACAATCATCCTACCATTACACATTAGCGTAAGTGCGTGTAACCCGAACGGGTAGTAAGACTCGGTGATAATAATAATAATAATAATAATAATAATACACACATACATTAAAAAACCCTGTATTAATATCAATTGAAAGCTCCTATTATGATCAGTAAAACACATCACAGTGATGGTACCGTTATTTTTTTAACCCCCACGTCTAACTACTACCCATTCAGATTATACACTTATGTGCTAATTAAACTAATGGTTTTAGCGATTAGGAAGTTTCTATTTATATAAAGTCAAGCCTCATTTGCGTGGAGGGATAGTGGAAATCATTTTTGGTAAAACCAGCAATACACCCGACCTAGTTTCGAACTTCGACCTCCACGTCATCGCAGTCTAGTATAGTGAGAGAGTAGCGAGTTAGACAACGCGGCCACCGAAGCGGGTAGTTTGTTATTGAAAGATAGAAATGTTTGTTTAACAAGTTGTAGGCCTTATTTGGCCTTTATATGTTATAAAAAATCATATTTTATTCACCTTCCTGTGATTAAATAGGTTATTTTCATGGCTTGTCGCGTCAATCCAATTTTTTACACCCACAACACAAACATTTCCAATATTATGGGTTAATGATTACATTACACAGACTGTACCAAGTCACATCAAATTCGGGTTAGTGCGTTTCCCGAAGTCACAAGTCACACTTATTGATTGGAAAATAATTTTTACTCCTCTAAAGTTTTAAATATTATATTTCATTCGAAGCTTTTACTTTTTCTTGAGCGCAAAGAAATATATTTTGGCTCGGAGACTAGAACACTCACATAAGCGACGAACCTTCAATGAAACAAGAACATTAGGTAATGGAAGGGAAAAGAAGCAAGGTGATATGAAAATAAACCAGCAGTGTAAACGGATTTGATAATCAATTGTTTTGAACGTTATTTTAATGCGTTAGTGGCTTTTATGTTTAATATGGGCGTATTCAAATATGTTTTGAGTGATATTTACAGTGCTAGTACGAATTGACAAATTGAATTAAACATGGGGTGGATATTATAACTTATTAAACGTACTAGAGCTTACCTGAATTGTATATACCCTACCATTACACATTAGCGTAAGTGCGTATAAACCGAACAGGTAGTAAGACGCGGTGCTAATAATAATAATAATAATAATAATTACCAATCAGATTGACACTCGTCGGTCAGGTATCAACGGCAATAAACTTCAATATTAGGTATGTAGAGCAGAGCCAATGTATGACTGGTCAAATGGGATGGGACAACCTGATGAAAACATACCATAGCTACAGTTTTAACAAGTTCTGCTTGTTCTAGAGACATACTCCATCATGTCACTGTTCGTAATATTTTATGGATACGCCGTATCTTTTACCGGTGTTGCCCATTAGGCCAATTTTGAATCTTGAACTTACCTTCGCCTAGCTCTTGAAATCAGACTACCCCCTCCCCCACTATAACGGATCAGCAATGATCAGCTCAAGGCTGTTAATTTACTTTCTTCCTTTTAAATCCTGATACTTTCCATCTTACATTGCTTAATACTTACAGCGCTAATACTGTAAATAAATTGTTTGCGCCTGCAGAGTATTAGTTTGGATTTTATAAAACACTAATTTCTTTTCATATTTATAGTTGTCATTTAAATTATGTATTTTCTTAACTTCATGCTACCCAGGAAATTTCTACAAACCATTTTTAATAATACACCATTAAAATAGCCTGAGCTGTAGACAGCTTACAAAAAAATACATATTCATAAAAAATTACTTCTAGATATGATGAGTTGTTTGACAAATTTTGGAATTATTTAAAAATGTATGATTTTTTTATCGTTATAATTCGGTACAAGAAAACTGTATCAGAAATATATCTAGGAGGAACTGTCTTCTACACGACGTGATAAAAAGGAAGGTTAAGGGAAATAATATCTTAAGAAGAAGGAGGAATTCAAATATCGGATAACTTGAAGGAAATAGGAATATTCTGAGAAGTGATTGAGGCAGAGCACCTAATAATAATAATAATAATAATAGTAAAAATCGCTTATTATTATTATTAGCACCGCGCCTTAATAACCATTAGGGTTATACGCACTTACGCTAATGTGTAATGGTAGGATGTTTGTGAGATGAAATGGAGGACCTACAGTTTAACGTGGAATCCGAACCACGGTGGAGACCTGGCATTCCACACATTTACAAGTTGTGATTAATACACGTCTTGTCAGAGGTGAAGGAAGGGTTTGGAAATCAGATAAATCTGTGCCGGGACCGAGGATTGAGCTCCGGACCACAGCACAGAATTCTTGACACCTTACCCCCTAGACCGCCAGGTCACCCTACCACGTTGTTGTTTGTTTGTTTGTGTGTGTGTGTGTGTTTGTGTGTGTGTGTGTGTGTGTGTGTGTGTGTGTGTGTGTAGACTATTAGCCGCTCTGGTCACATAGTGTTACTCAGGGTACACCATAGGATGTTGTCTACAAGTCGTACCTGCAATGAAATCATGTAACTATAGTGAAGAGGGGGCGGGGAGCCAGTAATGATCTTAAACCTAACATAATCTTAATCAACCAAACCGTGGTGACTGTCGGGATAGTTCCCAGCCGGTAATCTAAGCCGGAAAGCCTAGGTTCGTAGCCAGGTACACTGACACATTACCACGGGGCCGGTTAGTTCCAGATAAATATTACCCTTTCAAAAGAGTCTTGCTTTAGTTGTCCCATTACCTTTGCATTGTTTGGATCTAATTCACTTCTAAGATGAATTTTTATCGTATAAAATATAAGATGAAACTTTGAGAAGTAACATTCGGATAGCTGGCCCGTGGATACGGATGAGTTTAGCGTCGGTAAACGTCTGAGAGTCAACAAACTGATCTTGTATATTCGCAAGGTCAACTGCCATTAGAGATGGCTTTAAGTAACAAAGATCTTTAGAAAAATAAATAATTAAGATGGTTAGATATATTTAATGTGAATTTGAAGATTTATTTAAAGGTGAACCAATTTTAACACTAATTACATAAATATCCCCTTGTCTACAGCACCCAGGAGGTCGTTAAAACCAGTTTAAGTAGTTGGAGGAACCGTAATGGTTCGGTTTTAGTTAAGTGTTTATTAAAGAGACCGTTGGAATACATTTCTCTTCTATCCCGCAGATATTTAGATGATTGCGCCAAACAAAATTAAGTCTCTTCGCTTATATGTTGCACATTACTTTTGAATTGTCACAATTTTCATTTAAAAGGGCTATAATTTGTTTAGCTATTTCTATAAACAAAGAACCTGTTTTATGTACGACATAAATAACTATTTGGATACAAGTGTTAATAGAAATCAACAGTGGATGACATACACATACTACAATGGGTTTTAGCACCGCGCTTACCACCCATTCAGGCCATACGCTTATGTACTACGTTAATGGCTTTAGGAATTAAGGGTATATTTACGAGAGGTGTACCCACATCTGCGTGGAAGGAGAGTGGAAAAAGATTTGGAAATACCTCCCTGAGAACACCCGACCGAGATTCGAACATTGATCTCTCTATCTTCGGCAGTCTAGTATACTGCGAAACTAGCGCCTTATACCATGCGGCCACTGATGCGGGTTCGATTGAGTTAAATCAGAAATAAAATTGCTACAAAATTTTGAAAAATGTTTGATACAAAGAACATTTTAATATTATTTGTAACAACCCTCTTGGGGAATACCAGGCCTCCACCGTGGTTCGGATTCCACGTTAAACTGTAGGTCCTCCATTTCATCTCACATTCACCCTACCATTACACATTAGCGTAAGTGCGTACAACCCGAACGGGTAGTAAGACGCGGTGCTAATAATAATAATAATAATAATAACACCCCTGGTAATAAATATTCATAATTTTTCCATTGTTCCTTAATTACCGTCGGATATTTTTCAGATATGGTTTTTGTGACACATCAAGGCGGTCGTAGATAATTTAAATGTGTCTTATCATTCACCAGTGTGCAATCTTACCGACCGTGTATCGTGATGTGTGGTAGTGTGTAGAAAGTAATATATATCTATCTCTGAGAAGGGAAAGGGCAACGTTACGGTTGCCTAACTCGGGACACGGAACCATTATTATAATACCATAACATGGACACCGTTTATTGAAACAACCTAAAGGAAAAAAATACATCGTAATCACCTGTTTTGGTGTCGCTTCGAGCTTCGAACTTGAAAGTAAAAATAATAGGTTTATGAAGGGGGGGAGTGAGAGGGGGGTTGGGGGGGCCACACCCATGTCTTGACCACGAAAAGGACCAACAGTCGTGAGGTAAGGGATCAAAGAGGTTACAGGAGCGACAGACAGCTGCCGTTTGAATGTTGGTTTAATTACTTCTCTCTCCAGCTGGTCGTGATGGGGGCTACCCCTGGAAACCTTCTATTTGAACAACACCCGCAGTGACATGAGACCACCGAGACGTGCCAAGGGAACACAAGGCCGGAGTTTTATTTTTTATTGTGGCACGGATTTGATACACAGCCAGGACAGAACTAAGGTGCCCAGCTTGTACCACGAGTCTCTTTTGCCTACGTGTCTCTGTCAGCTGCATATGTGAGAGTATATTCTCTAATAATAAATCATTTATTTTCAAAGAACAAGCAAGTAATTGATTTAACACTTGTGTTTATATTTTTTGTCTATAAAATATTAATTTTAATTAAACTTTAACTAAACCCTTTCATCACACAATCTAATTTTTGTAACGACAGTAAAAATGAGTTTGATCATTTTATATGAATGTTATTCATGTTAGTTTTAAATGGAACCGTTCCATTTGTATAGCGTTAACTAATTACTCTTCTAGCTAAAGATATAGCATTAACTAATTACTCTTTTAGCTAAAGATATAGCGTTAACTAATTACTCTTTTAGCTACATTATTATTATTATAATAATTATTATTATTATAATAATTATTATTATTATTAGCACCGCATCTTACTACCCGTTCGGGTTATACGCACTTACGCTAATATGTAATGGTAGGGTGATTGTGAGATGAAATGGAGGACCTACAGTTTAACTTGGAATCCGAACCACGGCGGAGGCCTGGCATTCCCCACATTCACAAGATGTCTTGTCAGAGGTGAAGGAAGGGTTTGGTAATCAGATAAATCTGTGCTGGTACCGAGGATTGAACCCCGGTCGTTTAGCTACAGATTAAACGTGGACTTTACACAACTGTTATGTAAACTCCGTTTACCTAGAAAGGTCTTACTTTGACGGATTACACTATGACCCTGTCATATAGGCTCCACCATAGTGGAAGTATGCAGGGTAAGTTAGCTACCTTTCAGGGGAAATTAAATGTACTTATGAGTATTGTAGAATATTATTAACACATTAGTAGAGAAAATTAAATTTAAAAGGATAATTGGGTTAAGAACCCCCAAAACTTTTACAAATTAAGGTAAACATTTAAGCCTTTTTCATCAAATCAAAAACCTATGTGGTTGAACCAGGCCCGGTACCAAGGACAGGGGCCGGCTCGCGGGTTTTGAGCTTTGACCCCAAAGATAAAGAGGGGCCAAGCAACCTTCCCTCGGCAAATGTTTGAAAATTAAATGTCTGATTTAAAAAATAAATATAACTCTCTTCAAGCTATTTGGAGTAGTCTTCCTCCTTAAACTTATTGAAATTTGGGTGCCTTGAAATCCATTTTGAGTGGTTTTCTTCCAGAAATTTGTTGAAAATTATATTTCTCTACAACCTATATTAAGGAGTGGTTCTTGTTCAGATTTTTTTTATTTAATTTAATGTTCATAGAGGATATTTTGAATAGTCTTTTCTTGAGATTTTGTAACAAAAAACTGGATGCATATTTTATAAACTACTTGAAATGGTCCTTTCCAAACAAATATTGTGAAAATTGAATCTCTATAGAAGTATTTGGAACTTGGTACAAGACCATCATAAATTTTGGTAACCGAGACTTTCATAGGGAATTGAGATAAATCTAAATAGGTGCAAGTTTATTGCAGGAGGGGGTAGTTTATATTAATCTGTAGAGGGACACAAATTATTTCAAAAGGGGGATAAGAGACCCCCACATCTCCCCAGTAATTCTACCCCTGCTCAACTTTGATCTGTAATGTTTTATTTAACTTTGGTTACGATTGCAAAATCAAAACTCATCACTGAAATGTTATGCACATGATAGAATGAGTATTTTTAGCTGTCTCTCTTCTCTCACTAAAATTAATTTATTCAGAAAGAGTGAAGTTTCCAAATATTTTGAAACTAAAGACAAACCTGGACTGAACCAATGATGCCCTTGGGACAAATGCCAGTAGGTTCCTCTTGAGAAAATCCCAGCCGTGGGTTGGCCAGGCACTGTCCCAAAATATGGTTGACGTTTTATTGATTAAATATCAGTATTGTTTTATTTTACTTCATCTAATACATTTTTTTTGTTTAAATTGTGAATCTGAATCTTGGGCCCGGGCCCCTGGAAGTCCTGGACCCTGTTCAATGATACTACCCCCTCCCCCGTCCTTTCCTTTGTAGTGGGTCTGAGCACAATACACTGTAAGTGTAGAAATGATAAAGTTTGCGTTTTACTTTCAATATAAACTATTCATAATGTTTAGTAAAAGTTTATCAAATTGAATAATTAGCATTTTAGTTGCGTTGCGTTTTAATGTGCTTTCAACAAATTTTGTGTAAAGCTATTTATCTATCCTGAAGTTGAGGTTTAAAATGTTTACCTCATATTTTGTACATTCGACCAATTTATCAAACGTTGAACTTAATTAAAAACACAACATTTTGTATTTAAATTCATTTCCGATTAATGTTAAACAACTGTTGACTTTTTTTCAGCGTATGCCACATAAACATCCCTGGTCCATTCCTGGCAGTGGTGTATATTCCTTAGACATCCGACATCCTTGGTCCTCTCCTGGCAGTGGTGTATATTCCCTAGACATCCGACATCCATAGTCCTCTCCTGGCAGTGGTGTATATTCCCTAGACATCCGACATCCCTGGTCCTCTCCTGGCAGTGGTGTATATTCCTTAGACATCCGACATCCATAGTCCTCTCCTGGCAGTGGTGTATATTCCCTAGACATCCGACATCCATAGTCCTCTCCTGGCAGTGGTGTATATTCCTTAGACATCCGACATCCCTGGTCCTCTCCTGGCAGTGGCGGATATGGTGCCATCTACTGAGTTTGGAGCACCCTGTAGGTGTGGTCATTTCGCCCAAATGAGATGGTGGGATGATGGTTTATATGACGAGGTGTCAATAGAAGACGTAAACCTATCTCAAGCCTAATTAAACATACCCTGGTGACCATAGGAACAATTTTCTTTGAAAAAAAAAAACGTACGTCACCACCAGGAAATAAAACCGAGGCATCTAGATTAATAGCTGACCACTATAAAAGGAGGTCTGTCGAAAATCGTTACAAATTAATTTAATTTAATCCCGCAATATTGAAATACGCAGCTTTATAAAGGTCTATAATTTTCTTGCTGCGTGTCTCATCATTAGCGATAGAAATGACAAAAGGCCGATAGTTCTAATCAGGGCGTGAATTACCCACGATGACGGGGAAGTTTACACTACAACCGGTATCCAAACCATACTGGAACGAAGGAATGATGTTAGGAATAACTATTCACTAACCATCAAATGAGTGCCTAGGTTTCCATCTAAACAATTTAAACTAAAACCAGTTTGACAGCAAAAAGTGCCTTGAAGATGGTTGAAATAAAACTATAATAATTATTTAAATTATCGATATTCAAACGATAGCATGTTATTTTCTAAGAAGCAGATGTGGTAGTAGAACATTCGTTCCACCATTTTCTCAACCGGACAAAGGCTGCTTTAAAATATATATACAGGTTGTATGAATGGAACTTCTTCTCGACGAATGATTGTTACTGACCCCCACTGGCTGGTCTTTCAATAGCTTCTACCTTCAGCGGAGTTACAACTGATCGGCTCATTTTTGTGTGTGTTTTGTTTGTTTGTTTGTTTGTTTGTTTGTTTGTTTGTTTGTTTGTTTGTTTGTTTGCATGCACGCGGGGATTTTCTTAGAATGTGTTGTTCTCTTAAAATTTTAATAGGATTGTTCCACTAGTGAGAACTCGAAGCTGAAGCCCCACTCAAGGGCTCACACCATGTCCTTGGACAAGAAAAGATAAGACAAAACAAGGTAAGACTATACAAACTAGAAGAAAAAAGTGTTAATAATGTAATTTTTCAACAACTTCTTAAAAATTTATAATCTTTCAATATAAAAAAATATATATTTTGGTTTATACAGCAATGAAGGGTTGATACTTAAACAATAAATCAATCCCAATATTGTTTTAGAAATATTCCCAAATAGACTATAAGAATAATCCACGCTTTTTAAGGTTTGCTACGCACAGTATAAGCTATAAAATGTTTTAAATATAAACAAAATAACTAGACCTAAGTCTTGTCTACAGTAAACAAGTGCATATACCTAGGTCATGTTTGTATAATTAAATTATTTACTAAAAGTATTTATTATTATTATTATTATTATTATTATTATCATTAGCACCGCGTCTTACTACCCGTTCGGGTTATACGCACTTACGCTAATGTGTAATGGTAGGGTGATTGTGAGATGAAATGAAGGACCTACAGTTTAACGTGGAATCCGAACCACGGTGGAGGCCTGGCATTCCCCACATTCACAAGATGTCTTGTCAGAGGTGAAGGAAGGGTTTGGTAATCATATAAATCTGTGCCGGGACCGAGGATTGAACCCCGGCCGCCAGCACAGAAGTCTGACACCTTACCCCCTAGACCGCCAGGTCACCGACTAAAAGTATTTAACGTAAACTTTTCAAGATGAGAGCTGTATGAGTTTGCGGTTTAAATAATTTGGCAAAGGGCAGCACCATAAAAAAAAATATCTATAATATTGATCTGAGAAAACGAACAGTACACAAATATCCAGCAACTTGTTTGGAGAGTGGCTGGTTAGGGAAGTCCTAGAGGGACGTGGCAATTTCAGGACAGGGGGACACCTCATCAACACAATAAAATATGCACATGATCTAGCATTGGAGAAAGGGAGATGATATGGCATGGAGACCAACATTGGCAAATCAAAAGTAGAGGTGATTTAAGAAAAAATAAGAGGCACTGAAAATCAAAATTTGAAACCAGGAGTTGGAAAACATAAAGCAGTTCAAGTAACTGGGAGGTCTATTGAGAAAGGATGTCTATCGCACCAAGGAACTAGATTCAAGGTCGCCATGGCTGAGGAACATTTGAACAAGAATAAGTTATTGCCGACCAGCCAGGTGTAGCTTGGAAATGAGAAATAAACTGATTAAATGTTTGGAGATTCGCGTTGTATGGAGCAGAAACTAGAGAGGACGGTAAATAAATACTTGGAGGGCTTTAAAATGTGGCGCTGGAGAAGCGCGGTTGAGAAGAGAACAGTTATAGATGGGATTTATTGGTACAAACCAAATGGATCAGACACATCCTTAGGAGTAAATGTCATCTGTGGGACGTCATAGAAGAAAAGGGTTAAGGAAAGAGGAGCTCAGGAAGGAGGAAGATTCAAATATTGGATGACTTGAAGGATATAAGAGAATTCTATGCGCTGAAAGAGGAGGCAGAGGACAGGGTGCATTGGAGGTTTAGGTTCACGTGTAAAATGAATGGACCTGTAATAAGACAGAACACCTATGATTATTATTATTATTATTATTATTATAAGGCCCATAAGCTTTATCTATAATGTAGTAATACCTGCCTCGGTGGCGTAGTTGGCTAACGCGCGAGTCGTGTTGAGCTCGACCGCCGAGGACGGGGAGATCGAGGTTCGAATCTCGGTCGGGTGAACTGGGGGTGTTTTTTCCTAAATGGTTTTCCACTCTCCCTCCACGCAAATGCGGGTTCACTTCCTCTATTTCAACCTTCTCAATTCCCAATCCATTAGAGTAATTAGTACTTAAAGCGTATAACCCGAACGGTTAGGAAGACGCGGTGCTAATTATTATTATTATTATTTACAGATATTCTCCTCCCGTCGTAATATTTCCAAGATACAAAGGCTATTGGGGGTGTCAAAGTCAAAACGAAGAAGATTTGCCTAAAAATTCAATATTTGATATCTCAACAAAAGATTTACAATCATTAGTACCTTTCTCCCCCCAAAACCCCCTGTCAAGAAGCAGATAAAGGGGGCAATCACCAATTATCTTGTCCCTTCCCTCCAGTCGAAATTAAACCGATACTCGCCCTCCAATCCAAAACACAAAGAACAATCCAATGTGGAGAACCTTTTTGTTTCAAATACCAGATAGCAATTATTATTTTGTTACCAAATTGAAATTCGTTGTGATGGATCGCGTCTAGAACAAGATGAATCCCGTGAAAAACGTCACGTGGTCCGGATGACGGTCGGAACGAAAGGGTAATAACTGTCGTGAGG
>CABEEJ010007777.1:0-28111 GCA_901482245.1 Timema douglasi | reverse complement strand
TATGTATGTATGTATGTATGTATGTATGTATTTATGTATGTATGTATGTATGTATGTATGTATGTATGTATGTATGTATATATGTAATTAATAACTAATAAAGCAGTCACAATATGACTAAATTAAGATAAAAAATTGTTACTTATTTCAGATAACAAAAATATAATTACAGTTCCAGTAAAATGCTATGCATTTATTAAAACACGTAAATTACAATAATATATAGAATTAAAATGACCAAATAAAATCATCTACAAAATGTAGGAAAAATAGTTTTTATACAATTTTCCCTCACAGGCGATTTCTCACTTTAGTTAGAGTCTGTCCTGCTTTTGTGGTGAGGAAGGGGATGCTTTTCGGGGGGAGGCTCAATATCTCAATAACAATAGGATAAGAACAACTAACTCTAAGAAGTAGGTAAGGGTGAGTGAGGTAGAATTTAAAGGAAATGCACTAAATTTTCGTAGAAATAAAGTGGGAAACTCTTTGGTATTAAACATCTCTAGTGATACCAACCGGGTTTCAAACCCTGCTGCCCTGGTTCCTGGAAATACAATATATCGCGAGAGTGACTCCTTAAAACCTGCGACCACTGATGTGGGTCTCGCTAGTGAATAGTTATTATTTTTTGTTGAGAATATTTAATTGTGTCCATCAATAGTATTATTATCTGTCTTGCTTTGTGACGCCCAATGGAATGGCAAGTCGATGGCGAAACTTGTTTGGCCGGCAAAGGTTCCAAGCCTGTTCTGTCTCTCTGTGAGGATCGTGCCTTCCAAAGGTGGTAGTCGAAATCAAACTATCACGTTTCCAAAACCTGTTTGAAAAGTTTCTATTGTTAGAGGATTCCTGCAGTTGCGTTAACAGAGCCCGACTAGTTTAGTTGAGGAGAAAGGGAACGCGAGGAAAGGCCAGTGTTTTTGCAGTGTTATGGTAACATTTTTTTTTTGGGCCCAAACAAATAAAATATTGCCCTACTAGAAACATGGAGCTTAATTTTCTTCACTTGCTTAATATTTGTCATGAGCATAGCCACATTAGATGAGAAACTTTTTAAATGTAAGTAAAGTAAAAAGTTTTCATTAAATTCCAGAGCAACCTTAGCATTTACTCAACAACTGTTGATAATTATCACCATGTGAATAAAATTAAACTTTATGTTCATACTGGTAAATTACATGATTTATTTTGCAAAAAAAAAAAGTGTACAAACATTAGCCCTTTCTCACGTCCCCTACCATCACCTTAAGTATTAATTTCACCCAGATAACACAATGGCTGGGGCTAGAGATAGATGCGATTTACCTTTTTTGTTTAATTTTATTTTGTGCACAGCATTTAACTGCACATCCGGATACATTGATAGGTGAAGGACGAGAAAGTTAAAATTTAGAGGAAACGTGCTCATATCGTGTGGAAGGAGAGTGACAAAACATTAGGTTAAAGCTTAGTATACCTGAGCTGGATTTAAACCCCGATCTTCACGTCCCAAGCAATCGATTATATTGCGAGCGTAAAGCCAAAAGGCGGGGTTTCTTACGAACTGTCGACTACCGCGACCGGTCGTTGACCGCTAACTGCTAGCTGCCACGAATGGCAGCATGAATTCTCCTATTAGAAAAATTAAAATAAATCTAATTTCACAAGGACAGAGTTTATAACTTCGTTAATAATCAAAGTTGGAACCTTTAGATCAGTAAAACTGACACATCTAAACCAAGACGTTATAAAATGACAATATTTTTACTACGACAATATATGAGTATTTGGCTTTAAACGCTTTTTAAATCCATAGTCTGGGATCGATCCGCGACGCCATGTCATCGATATAATTGATAGCATCGTGTTCTATCCGTATGATTTATTGCAACTTTAAAAAAAATTGTTTTAAGACAAAAAAAACTTCCTCGAGCTTTCGAAAGAATTACAACCAATATATTATCTTATAAATATTCTTGTTTGAAAAGAAAATGATAAGATAATAAATAATACATGGATGTCCAAATACGTTTCCAAGTGCTAGTAACCACCCATGGTTCAATTGTATTGCTGATTTTTTTACTTATTTACTGTCTTTATTTTAATAATTTTTAACGAAGTTAAAGGCTAGTTTGCCTTGTCTTACACTTAACCAAAATTATAATTAATTTGAATTAAATTATAAAAAAATTATATGTTAAATGAACTATGAAACATATAGAATACTTAAAGTTTTCCAAAATTTATAAGATTTTAACATTTTTAATACAATTACATTTATTAGGCTTATCTAAATATATTAAATTATCACTTCACAGCGTCAAATTATTACCGGGCATGTATGTCTTACTGGCCCGAAGAGCCGGAGTTCTCTTTCGTCATTACACAATGATCTAGTTTTCCAATTATGTAGTAGTTTTTCATGTTTTTCTTTGGTTTTTTTTTGTCGACTACCAGTATAGTCCGATTTTCATAGGAATAACCTTATCTGACAAAAAGAAAAGTTAATTGATCCACCTTTACGTCTTTATACGTCAGGTAAAAATATCTGCAAACTGAGAGATCATATTTTATGTTTAAAACTACTTATCTCGCAATGATCGAACCTTAGCTTGCAGGCCAATGAGCCACCCCTGAGTTAAGGAGGCCGCCTCGGTAAACAAGAAATTGCCGCGCAGACGTTCAGCTCTAACGCAATATATAATTCTACGATGCATTATTTCAAAATATGGTTCACGCCAAAATAAAGTCGAAAGTTTTAAGCAGGGTTTATTTTTCCTTAACAACTCCATAGTTTGAGTTGTATTAATATAAATAGGCCTAGATGCGGGAAAATGTGACATTAGCTTTTTTAAATGACTTTTTAACCATAATTTTGGAGCTATGATACTTGGATTGACGAAATAAGGGCTCTAAATTTAGTCTTCCTCTAATAAATACAGAACATTTTAAAATATTTAAGAACTAGCAGCGAACTTTCCTCTTTACTTTGAGATAAGAGTATTCATAGTTTTCTTTCCCCTCTTTCTTATTGACATGACAAAGGGAAGTTGTAGGTGATGGGTGAAAGGGAGAATAAGCTTGGACAGAATAGAGAAGTAGTTCCAGAAAACGAAAAAGACCATTGTATTTAAGCCGTGTGGGCTAAGAGCGATGGTTACTTTCTCGCTGACTGAGGTGGCCGCCTTAACCAAGTGCCCCGATACCTTAGTTACTTGAAGGGATATATTCTCACAATACAGTATTTCTTATGAGAATTATAGTCTTGAAGCATCAATACCACCAAAACAATACCCAATTAACGTAAAGTTCTGTTTTGTGGCTTTATATTAAAATAAAAAGGACTTTTATTCGTTTGAGGAAAGCTTTATTTGTTTCTAACTACTTTCTTTGATCTCAGAACTTCAACATTTCGTATGTATGATAGTAGAAGATAAATAAGGAGCTTCCACAATGTTTACATTGCTACTTAAAATAGTTTTACATAGGTTTTATTTAAGTTTTAAGGCTTTGATAATAAAACTTCAATAAAAACGCATAGATGGTTGATATTATCACCATGAAAATAACGTGGAGGATTTCCAACAACATTTTTCTCTAAAATTGTGAAATTATTAGTTTCAAAAATCAAAGCAGGTTTACTCTAACGTTAAATTTTAATTTAAAGTGGTAGGCTCAGTTTTAATCTAAAAGTTGGGAGATATTTATTTTCTGTTTGAACCAGTTTTTAATGGGACCAAATTCTCTCGAAGATTTGAGTTTATTTCTCCCTTGTTGCACCTAATTCTTATATTAATAATAATTGTGCTAAATATTATACTATTGTAGTTATTGGTGTATTTAAAAAAAGTAAGTAAAATAATTCCACCTACGTTAGCGTGAAGAGGGGACAAAGAAACCACAGCGATAAGTCAAGGGTGGGAAACCACCCCTGGTTAGAGATTCAAAATTTGGCCTCCCCGTCACCGGAGATTCAGTCTATTGCGAGACTGACCCCTCAGACATTGTGAACACCAATACTACTAGGTGTGAGACGAGACAATCTAGATTTCACCCTCTATTGTTGTTCCACGCCCTCGATGGTGGCCGCGTGGTCTATGCCGTTAGAATGGAACGCATTACACTTGTTCGTCACTGATCAGAAGGTCATGGTTGCACTGGGGGGCGGGGGTGGTTTTCCTTATGTGATGTGCCCCATAATATCTCCAAACTAATGCGGCTGCGCTTCTTCTAAACTACTCCCCATCATTCTTACTTCTTAGGTGGGGATGCAGGGAACGCAATTTAAGGGCAGTCTTTTTGCAGTCTTTATATTAAAATTCTTTTTTGGTCAAAATAAATAAAATATTGCTCCAGTAGAAATATAGAGTTTAATTTTCTATACATGGTGACACCAACAGTTGTTGAATAATATCTGTCATGAGCATAGCGGCATTACATTACAAACTTTTTGAAAGAAGAGAAAAAGTTGTCATTAAGTTCCAGGACACACTTGACAGATATTTAAGAACTGTTGGGGTCAATATATGAAGAAAATTAAACTCTGTGTTTCTTAATAAATATTTGATTTTGGCAGCCCTACAGCCCTACATCTCCAACTTAAATTAAACCATGTGTTAGAGTTATTGATAAACACAACTCTTGTTCCAAATGAGGTCACCGCGATGACGAGGGCGCGGTGGGCGCATCAAGAAGAGGTAATGCACCCTCGAGGACATGCGTCATACTTGCGCATGCGCGTGTGACTTCATTTGAGTGACGATATCCCTCGTTACTCAAAGCTAGGGCGCGGGAGTAGACCACTGACTAGAGGGAGGTGAGCCAGAGATGGACATAATTGAGGGACTTATTCGATTGTAATTTTTAAGTCGTAATAGATTTATTTGAATGAATCAAACTTTGCTAAAATACTTTGGTTTTTAATCCCACTAAGTGCCATTAATGAGTTTAACCTACTCCTTTAAAGAAAATAAATAAATTGAAGGTTGCTATTCATTAGGTATCTCTCTTTGTTTCATACCTTAGCTCAGCTAGTAGCACGTGCGGGTTCTATTCTAGCTGCGACCGACATACATATCACAGTGACATAGTGTCTCCTTTCATAGGGATTAGTTATTTATTGTGGAAAACTGTGTGTCACTTGGTTCAGAATAAATATCCACAGTAATAATAACAAACAGGAGCCTCTCCCTACTGAATCTAGATTTTTTAAAATGTTTGTTTGTTTATTCTGCTACGAAACAAAAACTCGCAAACCTGCATCGGTAGGCACGTGGATTAAATGTCAAGCTAGGTATTCTGAAGTTGTATTTCTTTCATTATATCCCAATCTCCACACACTCAAACGCGTATACATTTTCTTTAAATTAGTATTTATTCATTATTACACTGTAGTGTAGAAATTAAGTTAGCCCGGACTTGTAGCAAAAGTCGATTAAAACAAAAACTCTCCAGATAAAATGGTATGACATATTTGACTTGCTGCGGCTTTTTTTTTTTTTGTTTTAAGAACGTTCCTTAAACTCATTACTTGATAGCTTGGTCCTCAAAGTGCTGTAAACATGCCTGTTATATGTCGACCTATTTCTCAACTAGATAATTACAGAGAGGGCATGTGGGTAGAACATCGAGGCTAGCTTTTAGATTATTAAATAGAGGTCTGAAGAGTTGACTGTGCTGCGGTGTTCTTGTCTCACTTGGGAATTCGTGGCACAAATCCTTCAAATATAAAGATTGCTCTTCCAGAATGTGGTTTAACACTCTATATTCAAGCTTCTGCTTGTGTATTACTTCTCTAACTTTCCTCACCTTGGATTTAAGACATTACTAACTTTTAAATTTAAGGTGGGAGAGAAGGGGACGTGAGAAAATGACAATGTTTTTTTGCAGTTTTTATGGCAACATTTTTTTTTTACAAAATAAATAAAATATTTCTCCCTCCATCCCAAACATAGAGTTTAATTTTCTTCCCATGTTGATATAAACAGTTCTTTAATATAGGTAATGAGCATGGTGGCATCATTACAAACTTTTAAAATTAAAGGAAAAAGTTGTCATTAAATTCCGAAACATCCTTGAAAGATATTCCAGAAATTTTTAAGTCACCATGTGAAGAAAATTAAATTCTATGTTTGTACTGGAGCATTATTATATTTATTTTGGACAAAAAGAGTTTTGTCATAAAAACAGTAAAAACAGCAAAAACACTGACTTTTTCTCGCGTCCCCTTCCATCGAACCTTAAGGGTGACGTTAAAGGGAACGCGCGGTAGGGTTAGTATTTTTTGTAGTTTTTATGGCAAAAACAAATGCACTTTTGAACAAATTAAGTAAAAATATTTGTTCCAGTAGATACATTTATTCTAATTTTCAACATATACTCAAATTAACAGACTCGTGCTTCCGTCTAACCCACCATAATGAATATTATTAAAAGAACCTTTACAAGTGGCTTAGGTAAAGTGTTTCCTAAATAATAGCCTACAGTTCAGGCCTATCCTTATGCTTCCTGATTTAAGGATACTAACTTTATTTTCCAACCTCCAATTTAAGAAGGTACTTACTTGAATGTAGCTTTTATGGTGATTAAAGGAGAGGATTTAAAAAACTAATTCCTGTAAATTTGTCAACAACATTTTATGAACTAGGTTCATATAAAATTGTTTTTAGTTTTTTTTAAAGGTATAGTTTATTCTTATTACATTTTAAAGTTTCCAAATGTCGTGAGAAACAAAGTATTTAACGCCCCAAATTGTAAAACAAAATAAAAAAATATTCATATGGAATTGCTAATGAAGTATGGAATTTTTGGCGATGTCTGGAGACAAAGGACAAAAACATGAATTTCGGTAGGAGCCCGCAAAATACGAGCTGAGGCCAGCCCTGTATTTATATGACCATTCATTCATCCATCCCCGATTTTCAAGGACAGTATCCTAAATAATACTTGTGTCCCGGACTGACTTTGTCTCCTATTTTCAGGGACAGTATCCGAAATAATACTTGTGTCCCGAACTGACTTTTTCTCCTATTTTCAGGGATAGTATCTGAAATAATACTTGTGTCCCGGACTGACTTTGTCTTCTATTTTCAGGGATAGTATCTGAAATAATACTTGTGTCCCGGAATGACTTTGTCTTCTATTTTCAGGGACAGTATCTGAAATAATACTTGTGTCCCGGACTGACTTTGTCTCCTATTTTCAGGGACAGTATCCGAAATAATACTTGTGTCCGGACTGACTTTGTCTCCTATTTTCAGGGATAGTATCCGAAATAATACTTGTGTCCCGGACTGACTTTATCTTCTATTTTCAGGGACAGTATCTGAAATAATATTTGTGTCCCGGACTGACTTTGTCTCCTATTTCAGGGCTAGTATCCGAAATAATACTTGTATCCCGGACTGACTTTGTCTCCTATTTTCAGGGACAGTATCCGAAATAATACTTGTTTCCCGGAATGACTTTGTCTCCTATTTTTCAGGGATAGTATCCGAAATAATACTTGTGTCCCGGACTGACTTTGTCTTCTATTTTCAGGGACAGTATCTGAAATAATACTTGTGTCCCGGACTGACTTTGTCTCTTATTTTCAGGGATAGTATCCTAAATAATACTTGTGTCCCGGACTGACTTTGTCTCCTATTTTCAGGTACAGTGTCCTGAAATAATACTTGTGTCCCGGACTGACTTTGTCTCCTATTTTCAGGGACAGTATCCGAAATAATACTTGTGTCCGGACTGACTTTGTCTCCTATTTTCAGGGATAGTATCCGAAATAATACTTGTGTCCCGGACTGACTTTATCTTCTATTTTCAGGGACAGTATCTGAAATAATATTTGTGTCCCGGACTGACTTTGTCTCCTATTTCAGGGCTAGTATCCGAAATAATACTTGTATCCCGGACTGACTTTGTCTCCTATTTTCAGGGACAGTATCCGAAATAATACTTGTTTCCCGGAATGACTTTGTCTCCTATTTTTCAGGGATAGTATCCGAAATAATACTTGTGTCCCGGACTGACTTTGTCTTCTATTTTCAGGGACAGTATCTGAAATAATACTTGTGTCCCGGACTGACTTTGTCTCTTATTTTCAGGGATAGTATCCTAAATAATACTTGTGTCCCGGACTGACTTTGTCTCCTATTTTCAGGTACAGTGTCCGAAATAATACTTGTGTCCCGGACTGACTTTGTCTCCTATTTTCAGGGATAGTATCAAAAATAATACTTGTGTCCCGGACTGACTTTGTCTTCTATTTTCAGGGATAGTATCTGAAATTATACTTGTGTCCCGGACTGACTTTGTCTTCTATTTTTATGGACAGTATCTGAAATAATACTAATGTCCAGGATTGAGTTTGCCCTTTATTTGTTAAATAAATTCATTACTATCTTCGGTGGTCTAATTCTCACTCTCGGCGTCACTTTCGTGTTGGAATGGACTTCTGATGACAGAAAGTTCGGGTTATGGATCTCATTTGAGTATACTGAGGGTGGTTCCCCCCTCCCCACCAAATGGTTTTCCACTCTCCCTTGACGCAAATTTGGGTGCAATTCCTCACAATTTAACCTTCCTTATCCCTAAAACCCCAGCATAACTAGCACATATACGTACAGCCCGAATGGATGCGGTGGTAAAAACAATATAAAAGTATATGAATTAAATACAAATCTTGAAATCAAGTTTTTAAGGCAAGATCTGGTGTCTATGCATATTATAGTCAACAACAAGTATTTCTCGCTAATTTTGATTTTTTATCGTTTTGCTCCAACTGTGCGTGGTCGGTATATCGCTACATAACATGTACCTAATTTACTGTACATTAACATGGATATAAATAAACATGAAAATAGGTGTATTACGTACCATTTAAATCTCAACTAGAGTACAATTTTCAAAGTAAGGCACTTATAGATAATACAAATATACGTCTTACTCTCAACATTATTCATATTTTACTATATTATTAGAGTCAATTTAAAGTTATTGATAATGTCTCTCAAAAGTGACAGCTACAGATTACATGACTTGAGGTACGAATCTATAAAACTAAATATAGCTGCTTTTTATATCCGTTAAATAAGGCCCTTCCTATGGAGAATGAACTATGCAGTTCTTTATCCGGCTCTCATATTGTTTTTAAAGTGACTGTTACTGAAAATTGACTACCTCTGTGGTCTAGTAGTCAGAGTTCCTGGCTACAGATCCAGGGGCCCTGGGCTCGATCCCTGGCGCTTCCAAAATTTATCTGTGAAGCAATGGGTCTAAAACGGGGTCGAACTCAGCCTCGTGAGGACAAAATAGCAGCCCCAATTTGGAAAAGTGAGATTAATAGCCGGAGGGCTCGTTGTGTTGACAACATGACACCCTCTAAGCGCAAATGTTGGCACTATCATTGATAACGGCAGCGGACGCTCGGTCGCTTGCAGGCTTATACATGTACCATGCAGGGGTTCCTCGAAAATTGCCAAGAAAGAAATGGTCATATCAACCTAGATACCGTACTCCACTTATTTGAATCAAGTTTGGATCTAAATCCTGGATTTGTTTGGCAACAAACTTTAAAAGTAGAGCGAATACATTATTTTCACGGAACGTGTGCAATGTAACAGAGTTCCGTTGAATAAAAAAGTTAACTTCCCCTGTGTGATAAGACAACACGCCATACTATTGTTTGCTTCACTTCCTCAGCTGCACATCCACCACCAGAAAAAAAAAAGTAAAAGAAAAAGAAAAACATAACCTTTGTAATCTACCGCTTACTTCACACTGGAGATTCCCTTTAGAAAATACGATAACGTTCACGATATAAACAAAAGAATACGTTTTAGGAAGTGCAGCTTGGACAAAGAAAGAACAAAGGATTCATATTTACTGTAAATATCCTATCTGATTCTTCTTATAAAACGTCTGTTAAAAATGTGTAGGTTTAGCTCAATGCTTTAAACATAGCTTTTCGCTTCAAACAAATCTAAAAAATATGAGTTATTTCACAGTATAAACATGTACGGATTCAAAGAAAGAGCGAGTGATACATGAGTGGCTATGAGCAGATTGTATCAACCATATTGTACTGTACGTATCTTTGGTAGTTGGTACCTACTTCAGTATCACTTGTTTCGGCTAGACATTCGACTCTCGGTTCTTTGTTAAATGAGTATTTATTTTATGTGGTAAAACTGCGGTAGGAGGAACATTATCTGACAGTTTTAAAGTTACTAAGATTAGTTTAATATATCCATACGTCAAGTAATGTGATCTTCAACTGTCACGTTTAATAGATAATACCTAGTGAATCAATATTGATGAAATTAAACTAATGATTTAATAATGTGTTATAAATGCTGACTTAACCCGCTTCGGGTGGCCACATGGTCTAAGGCACTACTTTCACAATTGACTTTACTGCCGAAGACGGGGGGATCAGGGATCGATCTCGGTTGGGTGTACTAAGGATGGATTTTCAAAAATGGTTTTCCGCTCTCCCTTGACGCGAATGTGATTAAACTTCCTCTAAACTCAACCTTCTTAATCCCTAACGCATTAATTTAGTTAGTACAGAGGCGTATAACCCGCACGGGTAGCAAGACGTGGTGATGAGAGAGAAAAAAATATTGACTTAAAAATAAGTTGTTTTGTGTTTTCTAAAAGGCCCATATCATCGTGTTTTTACTCAATTTTTCGATGGTATGGATTTAGTTGTTGTTATTATTATTATTATTATTATTAGCACCGCGTCTTACTACCCGTTCGGATTATACGCACTTACGCTAATGTGTAATGGTAGGGTGATTGGGAGATGAAATGAAGGACCTACAGTTTAACGTGGAATCCGAACCATGGTGGAGGCCTGGCATTCCCCACATTCACAAGATGTCTTGTCAGAGGTGAAGGAAGGGTTTAGTAATAAGATAAATCTTTGCCGGGACCGAGGATTGAACCCCGGCCGCCAGCATAGAAGTCTGACACCTTACCCCTAGACCGCCAGGTCACCATTTAATTGTCACCCATCTCACTGGTCAAGAGGAATAAAGGTAAAGATTATTTAGTCTGGTTAGCAAGTGATGGGTAAGGTCGGGGCTTGAATAACGAACGATTCGGAATTAGAATCCTGACCTCTTGGTCTTGGGCAGACATGCCTAGACAAGCTTAACATTTATCTCACATTGCCGCAATTTTGGGTCAATACACACAACTGTAATAAATTTCAATATATTATTTGTAAATAAAATAGGCTTGGTTGCTAATTTTTTTTAAATTCAACGACTTACTTTTTTTAAATTATTTAGCTCAACGCCAAATTTACTAACGCCATATTTTAAGTGGGAAGTGTTGGGGAGGGTTACTTAAAGAAAATAAACCTGGATTAGCATAGAAAAGGAATGGGAAAACCGTTCTGATGGATCATATGTGAAGATCTCCAGAAGGTCTGGTAGGGGTTCGAACTTAGACCTTCCTGTTACTTACGATCCAGCATAATGTGAGTGAGTATATCTCCTTAGACCTCGTGGCCTTCGGTAAAGATCCATGACTAAATACGGTTCAGTTTTTATAGGAATAACCTTTTAGAAAACTCATACATATTTTGTTGTGACCAAAGTTGATAACGCTTTACTATATTTGTACTAGTGTTATTTCAAAACTCTTGGAAATATCTATAAAAAAAATAGATATTTGTAGTAACTTCTCTATCCGTAAGATAAAAAATACCTTCCTATGAAAATTGACTATTTCCAGTACCAGTGAGTTACAGTTTTCCAAGAATCGCCCTCATCCACTCAACAGTTGTTGACCTCTATCAGCCGCCCACCGTTGAATACTGGTTCACATGGTGACATCACCTGCCAATAGCTATCCTACGTCATCGCTGTCGTCATTGTCTACGTCCTCTTCGATTTTGAGAAGTAGACTCTCACATCATCAAGGAGTGTTCGATCCTGGGACGAAAGTCGGATTGTCATTGAATGAACCTTTAAAAAAATACAAATATATATTTTTGGGGCTGACATCGATACCATTTTACTATTTTGTTAATGTTATTTTATACAGCTGCAAACCACTTTGTTTTACGTATGAATATGTGAAAGTAGATCTAGTAATATATCTAGCTGTTAGATAAGGCTCTTCCTATGAAAATTCGACTGTATTTCCTGACGTCCAGCAGTGGAAGGAATGTTTTTTTTATTCAGTTGCCCAGTCGCACACAATTGATCTTTTTACAATATACTCAATAACTATATTGCTGACATATTGAAATCTTGATCTCAATCGCCTTAGTAGGTGTTGACACGTAGACTACCGCACATGCGCAGTCCAGAAAGCTCCCAACACTTTGTATATCCAATCTTGTTTGTGGTAACGACTTACCGTTTGCATTTAATTTAAATATCTACATTAAAAATAGTCCATATAACACCCCCTTCTATGAATTGACCGTCTCCTATTTAAAAAAGCTGTTTTATTTTTTTAAATCTCAATCAATAACAGCGGAAAGACTGAATAGGCCTACTATACACTGATTTTGGTTGGAAGAACGCTTTAGAAAATGCAAACATATTTCTTTGCGGACAACTTGCAACAGAGCTATACCGAGTGAGCTGTCGTCGTCTGTTGACGATTATAGTATCAACATTTACGGATAGAGGCTGTCATGTGGTCAGCACAATGAAATTATTATTATTAGCACCACGTCTTACTACCCGTTCGGGTTATACGCACTTACGCTAATGTGTAATGGTAGGGTGATTGTGAGATGAAATGGAGGACCTACAGTTTAACGTGGAATCCGAACCACGGTGGAGGTCTGGCATTCCCCACATTCACAAGATGTCTTGTCAGAGGTGAAGGAAGGGTTTGGTAATCAGATAAATCTGTGCCTGGACTGGGGATTGAACCCCGTACACCCAGCACAGAAGTCCGACACCTTACCCCTAGACCGCCAGGTCACCCAGCACAATGAAACTTTCAGCTATTATTCTCAGTTTTCTAGACCGGGATACTACTTTTCCGTTCAAGTAGCTCTTTATTTGTCCTCATGAGGCTGAGTTCCAATGCTTCATAAGGATTCCGGAAGCGCTGGGGATCGAACACAGTACCTATGGATTTGTTGCCAAGAACTCTGACCACTGAACAAATCTTACTATATTATTTGTGTTATTTTATAGGTATTGATAATATGTATAAAAATGACAATTGCAGATAACATGACTTGATGTATGAATATATTAAAATTGTTTTAGTAGCTTTATTATCTTCCTACAACAATCAAGCTCTCCGTCACTGGAAACCAGATGCATCGTGAGACTTGCTCCTTAGACGTCTCAGCCACTGCTAAGGGTCTCATCCTGTTTTATTTAGGTAGGATTCCAGTACAATCTAATTTTCATATAAGAGCCTCATCTGACGTTACTTAATCTACTTTCACGTATTCATACGACAAGTCATGTTATCTGTAGTTGTAACTTCTTATAGATATTATCAATACCTAAGAAATAACACTATTCAAATGCTCGAATGCTATCAATGTTGACAGCAAAAAACACATTGCTTTATAAATGGCCTTTCCCATGACAATTTGACTGTGGGAAGGAATTTAATGAAATTAAAAAAAGTATGTGGTCAAAATGGATAGCATTTTATTTCATTAACGGTTTTATTTGACAGGTAGCCGGCCCCATAGTGTAGTGGTCAGTGCACCTGGCTACAAGTCTAAGGGTCCCGGGCTCGATTCTCGGATGGCACCTTTGGTATTTTACCCTTGAGGTGAATTATCCCAACGAACACCAGGGTTTGGTAAATTTGGTTTAAGTTAGGTTAAGACTCACCCCGGCTCCACAACTCCATAATAACCATCATTACATCATCTCATTGTGGGTACCACCTCCTATGGTGTATCCATAGTCTACATATAAGGTGACAAAATCTCGATGTTAAAATCCCTCCCAGTCAAATGTGCCATGCTAAAAAAAGTGTATTGATATTACTGTATCTATCAAAATTTATAGTTGCTGATCACACGACTTTGTGTATAAATAAAAAAAATACTTTAATAATTGTCAAAAAAGTTAGTTACTTTGCTAATCAAATGTTAAACTAGTTAATTCAACTTTGTAGACAGCCCTAACGGGCAGCTAAGATGTTTTTCTCTGGAAAAAACAAATAAATCTAACTACTGAGTTAAACTGGGTTAGAGTTTATTTTACGAATGTTGTACTTTTACCTAGAAAATTTATGTATTAAGGGTGTGCGAAGGTCACCTTTTAAATGCGAAGTCGAAGCGAAAATTAAAATATGTGAAGAAAAGTCGAAGTTGAAGACTAAGATAGGATTTTTCCTGAAAAACTTCTGTATCAAAAATGCACTTATAAATTTGTCATAGATTAATCAGAAGAGATAAAATATCAAGGACTAAACATTGGCGGTAAGCAAGAACTATAGCACAACTATGAGATTTGTTACTATACCTTGGTGCTACAACTTGGCGGGTATTTGTATTTTTACAAACTAATGTTGGCGATACTGACTATAAGATATTTTCATATTTACCAGCGTTTTATCCATACTTACGTTATGGCTGTTGTTATTTAAGTACTAGTCCGTGTTAAGAATACTATTTAGTAGCGGTTCTAAAATCACCATATCTTGAAATATGTAATATTTAATGAGATATATCGAATCAGTTAATAGTTTATAGAAGTTTTATCCCTCCTTTGAAATTTTTCAATGATGCGAAGATTAATTATTGTACATGTCCAAGTCAAAACAAAGAGGATATAACCTTCTACTTCGACATTTTTAAGCTTTGCACATGCCTTATATATATAACTATATATATATATATATAGTTTAAATAAGTATCTAATTATATGACACAATGATCTTAAAATGATCATGATCATTA
Source organism: Timema douglasi (assembly GCA_901482245.1). NCBI lineage: Eukaryota > Metazoa > Arthropoda > Insecta > Phasmatodea > Timematidae > Timema > Timema douglasi. Next base: position 13,227 of record CABEEJ010007777.1, on the reverse strand, counting down.
GATCTTCAAGTCATGTCTTCACAAATTACTTTTAAATTATTATTATTATTATTAGCACCACTTCTTACTACCTGTTCGGGTTATACGCACTTACGCTAATGTGTAATGGTAGGGTGATTGAGAGATGAAATGGAGGACCTACAGTTTAACGTGGAATCCGAACCACGGTGGAGGCCTGGCATTCCTAACATTCACAAGTTGTGATTAATACACGTCTTGTCAAATTACTTTTAAAGAAGTTAGTGAAAATGCTGGTGAGATGGGAAAGAATAATATTTTTATCGTGCGTTTTTAGGTTCATGCATGAGAGAATAAATTTCTCCTCATACACATAAATGGGAATTTATTTTTGCTTATCTAGAACTATCTTTTTATTTATTTTGCTATGAACGTCAATTTCAAACGTACAAACTAAATGACATGAGTCGTAATAAACATCCCATTTTAAAAATTAAATTCGGGTACGATTAGTTCAATTTTCAAAATATATTAAACTCAACAGGTGTTGAATATTTTTCATGAGTGTGGTGGTATTTGGACCGAAACTTTAAAGAAAAGAAAAAATCCTGTTCTTATTCCCTGATGTCCATGACAGAAAAAATTGTTGATATTAATATGTGTAGATAATTAAACTAAACGGAAGTATTGAAGCAGTATTTAATTTGATCTTATCAGAAAAGTTATTTACTATGAAAACTATAACTCACACTTTAGTCTAACCCGCCTTAACATATTATAAAAGAACCTCTACAAGTGGCCTAGATAAAGTTTTTCCTGTAATATAGCCTACAATGCAGGCCTATCCTTCTGCTTTCTGACTTAAGGATGTTAACCTTATTTTTTAACCTCCAATTTGAGAAGGTACCTACTCGCATGCATGGGTTAACGTTCTAAGGCGTCAATTTCGTATTTGGCTGGCCTGCTGATGACGGATAGATCAAGATTCGAATCCCTCTTGGATGTACTCCCCAAATTATTTTCCACTCTTCCTCCACGCAAATGCGGATAAATTTCCTCTTAATTCGAACTTCCTCATCCTTAACACATTAGCGTAATTAGTACATATGTATATACCGAACGGGCAATAAGACGTGATGCTGAGAAAAATGTATGTATGTATGTATGTATATATATAGTATATTTGTATTTGTATGTGGATATATATTAAAAATATATTTCTAAACCCTGATTTTGTTTGGAAGAACAGTAGAAAAAATTCAAACATATTTATTTTCAGCCAACATTGGTAACATTTTATTTTATTATTAGTGTTATTTTATAGGTACTGATAATTTCTATCAAAAGTGAAAGCTGCAGACAACATGACTTGATGTATGAATATATTACAATTGTTTTATTAACTTTTACTGTTCTTCCTACCAAAATCATTCTTTAGACACAAACACGTAGATACATTTACTTTTTAAACGGGCCGCTGAAAAAAAATTTGTAGAAATTGGAAATACCGTTTGTTTAACTAATTTGATATCACCTTTGAAATTAATAATATTAATTTGTTTTAGAATGCTTTGGAAAAAAAAGTTTTATTTGCAATACGTTATTATTCCTCATGTTATGGGTGTGAGCCTTGGAGAGTTCCTTCAACTGCCTCCAGGTATGCGGGCTCAATAATACCAACTCAACTCAAATAAAGAGTTTGGTTCAGGAAATATAGGCGAGTTTTTCAACTGGTTCCAAAGCACCCGCCTAATGTTATCTGTAATACACGGTTTTGGTGTGTTTTAAAGAGTTAACACCTGAATGTGACGGGCTCTTTGAACTGTTGAACGAGAGCGGTAAATGTCATTCCTATACTAAATATTTTTGAGGTTAGTTAACACTGCCTCATGTCTTTGGGAACTCGGACAATTAGCTGGTCTATTCTGGCTAACCTGTGATGAGGAGGTTGGAGTTTGAATCCCCTCCAGATGTGTTTCCCATCAGTTTGTATATCCAATCATAATTGTGGAAACGACTTTACCTTTGGCGTTCCATTTTGATTTCTACAATAGTCAGTACAATCCCATTTATGAATCGAGAGTCTCTTGTTTAAAGAAAGCTATTCTATTTTTATTTCAATTTTTAATAGTGGTGAGACTGGATATTATACTTTTATTTTGATTGCAAGAACAGGTTATAAAATTAAAACATATTTCTTTGCAGCGAAAATTGATAAAATTTTAAAATATTATTTTTGTTATTTCATAGGTATTCATAATATCTATCAAAAGTGACAGATGCAGATAATATGACTTTATGTATGGATATATTAAAATTGTTTTAGTAATTTCTGTAACTATCTGATAGGGTTCTTCCTACCAGAATCAGGGTATACCTATGCTGGTTTTTTTCCCCTAATTAGTTTTTAATTTTTCCTTCACAAATTCTAGTACATTTTCTCTCAAACTATATTTTTATCATCCTTTAGTTATTGTGTAGATCATTGCAAACAACACTAACGAGTAGTAAGAAGCCATGTAAAAACAAAAATCAATAAAAAAAAGTATTATCACTGACTAATACCCTTATCACGTGAGTCAAAGGCGTCAGGTTCGCTCTGCACTGAATTGAATTGACAGGGAGATCTTGACAGGGTGCACTTAGGGGTGGTTTTCCCTTTATGTGATATATCTCTGTAATTTTCTCATCCCCTCTCAACGTGAATTTAGGTAAGTTTCCTCTAAAACTACCCTTTCCATCCTACCCCCTTGGATTAATTTGTTAAAGCCCCGTGTGTTAGACGTGATAATAAAAATATATAGTTGTGTTGTGGATAATGATTTTTCACTACCCATCCTGTCTACCTGCATTTAATTAAAATAACAGTGTAGAGAAAAGGATGGTATATTTGAAAGGTAATGTACCCGAGTTTACTTTAAGGAAGAGTAAAAAAAACCTTTATTAATACCCACCCTACCTGCTTAGGTAGCCACGTGGTATAATGCGCTAATCTCGTGTTGGACTAGACTGCCGAAGACGGGGAGACCGAGGTTCAATCCCGGTTGGGTGCACTGAGGATGGCTTTTCCTAAATGTTTTCCCACTCTACCTCCACGCAAATGTGGGTGCATTTCTTCTAAAATAAGCCTTCACAATCCCTAGCCCATTGGTGTAATTAGTACATAGGCGTATAACCCGAATGGGTAGTAATACGTGGTAATAAAAAATCACCCTCAATAAACCTAGCTCATATTTGAACCCTGAGCTCCCCTTCACCAGCAAAAATGGATAATTAAAGGAACATATAATTTATCAGTTAAATCATCCCAAGATATAGCTTCAACAGAACCAAGAAAAACCCTTTTTTTTAATCCGCTAATAAATGGCGATATTATGTTACGTGGTATTAATCGGGGCTTTTGTAGTATTAGCAAACCCATTCATATCTACACAGTCATTGTTCTTATGAGAACTAACCCTGAGATGATGTCATATCTATTATTTCATTGTACCTTGTATTATACATTCCCGTCACGTAAAGATGATAGGACAGACGTGCCATCCTTTATTAGATAGATCACTATACTAACTGTTTGGGAGCAACACTGGTCATTTATTTTTATTCTTCTTATTATAATTATTAGCACCGCATCTTACTATCCGTTCGGGTTATACGCACTTACGCTAATGTGTGATGGTAAGGTGGATGTGAGATGAAATGGAGGACCTACAGTTTAACGTGGAATCCGAACCACGGTGGAGGCCTGGCATTCCACACATTCACAAGTTATGATTAATACACGTATTGTCAGAGGTGAAGGAAGGGTTTGTCAATCAGATAAATCTGTGCCGGGAGCGAGTATTGAACCCTGGACCCCCAACACACAGTGGTGCCCCTGGACCACCAGGTCACCGATGGTTATCCAAACGATTTTATTTAAGAAAGAGAAACTCGAGTCAAGACGACAAATTGATAGTTTAAAACGTTGCTAGATACACTTTCATGTGCTTATACAACAATTCATGTGTTTTTCAGTTATTTCTGTTCCGATGATGGCGAGAATTTTATTATCTTAAGAGATAATATGGTTACCTTACTTACTTTTCTTTAACGTTGCGTCTTACTACCCGTTCAGGTTATACGCCTATGTACTAATTACACTAATGGCTTAGGGATTAAGAAGGTTTAATTGATAGGAAGTGCACCCGCATTTGCGTGGAAGGAGAGTGGACAACCATTTAGGGGGAAACCACCCTCAGTGTATCCGACCGGGCTTGAACCCTGATCTCCCCGTCTTCAGCAGTCTAGTCCAACACGAGATCAGCGCGTTAAACCACGCGGCCACCGAAGCGGGTACTTACCTACTTATTCACTTACTTACTTACTTTATGACATTAGGAACGCAGCTCATTGCCGCATTTACATAAGTTCGCCACCTATCTCCTTCTTGAGGTACCAGTAGTTCTATCCAGTCCACCTCATTACACCTTGTTTCTTTCGGATCCATTTTAATGTTATCCACCCATATACGTTTAAGTTTCTCCAATGCAAATCCTTTTGGTGACCCTCTGTTAAAAAATACTAATATAAAATACCTAAAAAAATTAAAATTAATATAATCGATTTATTATTTATTTTAGCACCGTGTCTTACTACCCATTCGGGTCATACGCATACGCACTAGCTATGCTAATTGTGTTAGGGTTGGGAAAAGTTGAATTTATAGAAAGTGTACTCCCATTTGATTGAAGAAAACAACCCACAGTACACCTGACTGAAATTCGAACCCCAATCTCCTCATCATCGGCAGTTTATTCCAACACAAGAGTGACGCCTTTGGCTTAGACCAGGCAGCCACCGAGGCAGGGATCATCAGAATAAAATCTATATGTAGTTATAACTTGAAGCTATTTCTTTATAAATTGTTTACCGGAGTTTAGTCAAAAGATTTCCAACATTAAAAAATAAAATATAAAAAGTTACGTATACATTAAGGATGAGCCAAAATATTCAAAGAGAAAGCCACCATTTCAGAGAATGACGTTTTATTTCGACATCAATAAAGAAGTCGCTAACTATATTTTAATTATAGCCTATAATTTACGTTAGTCAGTGAATGTATGGACCCTGACTGGGTTCCCGATGTTATGAATAAAAAGTTATTGAGATCTTAAAAAAAAGTTTTTGAGCTGTTGATTTACACAAAAATCACTAAAGTAAAGACTATTATTATTAATATTATTTTTGTAATTATTACTAAGTATGTATAGGTATTTAGGTTTATTTTTTCTTTGTTATTATACATATTTATAAGGTACTTGTGTACTTTTCAGTGCTGGCCTGTCATAGGTCTTATGACTATTGGCCAGCACTGTAATAAATTAAATTGAAATTGAAATTAATTCTGAGCTTACGCTGGGATATTATACCCGGTGACTAAGAAAATCAAGACAGTGGACTTAGCCGATTTAAAAAAAAATCTGATTACGACTCGTTATAAAATAGTTACTCTACTAAATTGGTTAGCATGCATGAATACCAAGGTACCCCTTTTAAAATTATAATTTATAATTTTCTCATATGAAAACTAGAAAAATTTTTAGGCAGTGTTCAGATCTGCGCTTCAACCTTTTGGGTTGGTAAGGCCTGGGATAGAGCCTACTTGATAGGTTAAAAAACAAGAAATTACCTAAAATAGAAAAAATTATGGGTAGAAAAAATTAAAAAGTACATTGTTCTGGTAGAGTTACAGTTAAATTTTCACATGAAGAACTTTTAGAAAATATAAACATAATTTTTGCGGTAGACAATGACAGCCTTTTTACTGCTATTATTAGCGTTATTTTATAGGTATTGATAATATCTATGAACTAGGAAAAAATACAGCTTCAGATCACATGACTTGATTTAGCGATTTTTCTAGCTGTCAAAAAAGTTTATTTTTGGGGAAATTGGACTCTATCTCAGAGCTAGCGTACGTGACTTTGACCTGAAAGACCGGAGTTCAAGTCCTGGCAGGTTGAATTGGTAAGAAATGTGTATTACATTGTTTTCAATCCTATCTCCAGGTGAATAACTAGCTGTACGTGCACTCTTTATTACCCTCTTTATCTCTTCCACCTTAGATCACGCCATTACTAGTCTTTGTTTTAACAGAAGAGCAGAGCATTAGTGACTTTTTACTAATTGGCAGCACATTGCAAGGAGCCAACCTGTGTGAGCACAGCAGTATCTTCCACTGATTGATGTTATGGTGTTTATTACTCAAGAATATCACTTCTTTTTCCTTCTTCTAATAGATGTTTTAAGAATCGTGGGCATAACTAACACACTGGGGTTGGAAAGATCATGTTATATCGTCATAGTACACCATTCGTCATCAGAATGACAGCTCTGAACTTTTAAAACCACTAAAACAATCAACAAGTATCTTATAATAATATTAATAAGGTGCCTGGGCTACATCATTCTGTAGTTCAGTTTGCGGAAAGATTAGCCAGTACCAATGTACCGTTGTCCAGGGGACGCTAGAATGTACTAACCATACATCCTTTCCGTGGAGGCTATTTCATGTATCGATGATATGAGAGGATAATGATAGTGAATATGAGGGTATGAAGCCAACGAAGATCTTAACCTACCTTGTGCCTAATTAAACCAACCCCGGGGACCATGGGAATGAATAGCCTTTCGAGAAAAATCCCATTGTACCATCTTGGAATCGAACCCAGGGCCTCTATGTCAGCAGCCAAGAGCTCTGCTCACCATATCATGAGGTCGGCTGGTCATCTTAATCTTAAACATGTGTTACACTATTAAAATATGACTTTATTTATTTGAGGAAGCAAAGATCTATTTTTTTTCCCCCACCATTTACAAAACTCTCAAAGCTGTGGCATTTAGCGTATAATACGTTGTTGAAAATAATCTAGTTTTTCTCCTTTCATACATTTTGAAAAAAATTATAAAATAATAAAATGTGAGATTCTTAATGCTTAAGTGATATGTTTATATCTTTCAACATCAAATTTAGCTTCAGCCAGATTTAAAAAAAAAACCATTTATTTATTTCCTGCCATGAATTACTACTACCCATTCGGGCTGTACTGGTACGAGCCGCATGGTCTAACGCTCTACTCTCGTGTTAGACTAGACTGCAGAAGACGGAGAGATCGGGGTTCGATAACGGTGCACTGAGGATGGTTTTTCCTAAATTGTTTCCCCACACTCCCCCCAAACAAGTGTGGGTGCATTTCCTCTAAATTTGACCTTCTTACTCCCTAACACATCAGTGTAATTAGTACATAAGAGTATAAACCGAACGGATAGTGCGGTATTAAAGATTTATACCGGTAGACATTTTAACTACGCTAATGATCTAGGGATGAGGAAGGTCTAATTTAGAAAAAAAAATATACTCTTATTTGCGAAAGAGTAGGTGACCTGGTGGTCTAGGGGTAAGGTGTCAGACTTCTATGCTGGCGGCCGGGGTTCAATCCTCGGTACCGGCAAAGATTTATCTGATTACCAAATCCTTCCTTCACCTCTGACAANCAAACCCTTCCTTCACCTCTGACAAGACATCTTGTGAATGTGGGGAATGCCAGGCCTCCACCGTGGTTCGGATTCCACGTTAAACTGTAGGTCCTTCATTTCATCTCACCATCACCCTACCATTACACATTAGCGTAAGTGCGTACAACCCGAACGGGTAGTAAGACGCGGTGCTAATAATAATAATAATATTTGCGAAAGAGGGAAGAATGGAAAGCCACCGGTAAAAAAACACACTCGTTACACCTGTCCGGAATACGAACTCTGACATACTCGTGACTGGCAAACCAGACTATAGTCTGTCCACGTGCTTGCCGATGCGCATATTTATTTAAAAATCCGGGATTTCTTTACGTATTCAATACGTCCTTACACTTAAGTAGGAGGTCCCCTTAATGTGTATTAGCGCAGAGCTTAAAATACATAATGCACTCAACGATGAATCACTCAAAAGAGATAGGCTAGGAGGCGTATTGACGGGATCTCCAGTGACACGACTATGAAACGCTACCAGGAAACTAGTTTTAGCACCGCGTATTACTTACCACCTGTTCAGGTTATACGCATATGTAATAATTAAATTAATGAGTTTGGGATTAGGAAGGTCGAATTTAGAAAAAGAGTATCCGCATTTGCTTGGAGGGTTAGTAGGAAACAATTTAGGAAAAATCACCCTCAGTAAATCCAACCAGTATTCGAACCCCAAAGGGCATTAGCTAAAGACGATACATTTATTTCTTCTTCACTCATACCTGTTAAATAATTATGTGGTGAAACTAGATAAAGGAAAGGTGACTTGGTGGTCTAGGGGTAGGGTGTCGTACCTCGGTACTGGATGTCCGGGGTTCAATCCTCAGCCCCGGCACAGATTTATCTGATTGACAAACCCTCCCTTCACCTCTGACAAGACGTATATTATTCACAACTTGTGAATGTGGGGAATGCCAGGCCTCCACTGTGGTTCGGATCCCACGTTAAGCTGTAGATTCTCCAGTTCGTCTCACAATCACCCTAACATAGCACATTAGCGTAAGTGCGTATAACCTGAACGGGTAGTAAGACACGTTGCTAATAACAATAATAATAATAATAATAATTGATCAAGGAAAGTAATCCTTTAGAGTTGTGATCAATTATCAAATGAGCAGCTTATTCAAACAAAAAATTAGATAAAAACTAATGGAATGTGAATTGATAGGTAATTCTATTAAATTATGTGTTTTTTAGTTTAAAATATATTACATTTCCTTCATGTTTTGTACATTTTTTCATAATTGACATGTTAACTTGATGTATTTGTAATTAAGTATAATTTTATGACTATGAAAGAAGAGATTTATTAAATCAGTTTGATCTTAAATCCCATCAGCGGGCACGTTGATAAAGGAGTTCTCTTGGTCTGGTGTGGCTTTCTAAAGGCAGACTGTTCGAACCCCGGCCAGGTGCACCTAGGTGTTTCTTTTTCTTTACTAAATGGTTTCTCTCTCTCTCTCCTTCCACACGAATGTGTATACACTTCCTCTAAATTCTACCCTCCTCAATCTTGACTCATTAGTGTTAATATACGAAAAGCCTGGTTGGGCTGTGACGAAACGGGAAATTTAATACAATCTAATTTTTACAAAAAGGTCCGTTTAGAAAATACAAACCCTTATTTTAACGGCCAAATTTCTTAACATTTTACTATTTTATTGGTGTTATTTTATAGTTATTGATGATATAGCTATAAAAAGTGACAGCTAGAGCTCACATGACTTGACGTATGAATAAGGAAGCCTAAAAGTAGGTATAGTAACCTTTTTACCTATCAGCTCTTTCTATAATACTGTGTATGTAATATGCAATTTAAAAAGACGTTACTAGATCAGCACACGGCGTACTATAATAGGATTCTGACAGGAAGGAACTTTATGAAAACTATTTTAGTAACGTTTAAAATTATTGTAAAAAAATGTGTTCCTATCTAAATCAGGTTATAGATAACGTAATCTGGCACAATCACCACTAAATACTTAATCTGAATACTAGAATAAAACCCTTACACACATTGGCAAGAAAATTAGGCCTTTCCCCCCCTAGCTTTGAACCTGGGTCACCTAGACTTGTAATCGATGTATTTTACTATAAAGGTTCCTAAATATCTACTTTTTAAATTCTGTGCTGTTTTTAAACCCTTTTTCAAGCGGCTATCTATCAAATTAAAGTAGGACAATCAAAGAAAGATATTATCTTATGATACAAGTTCTACTTTCGTGTAATAACACACTATGCTGTATTCTCTATAAAATTGTGTTTTTTTTGCAGGCGCTAAATTAAATATCATTACATTTTGCCAATGTTGGCTAGTCCAGATATATTTGTTCTTAAAGGTTCTTTACACGACAATCAGACTATATCATTATATTCTAAAGAACTAGGTTTACATGGCCTAAAATAACGTCAATATCGTTGAATCATTATTTGTTTCAGACAATGATCCACCAAACCACACTCGAGAGATACATTGGTTAAAATTTTGGTAAAGTTGAAAATTTAGACTTTACGTGGTTCAAAAACGGTGGAATCGGTGATTAGTGATTACAGTGTTTAATTTTTTATTCCACGTTTATAAAACATCTTGGCGCGAATATAACAACACGCGTGTAAAAAAATTTAGAAACACAGTTTCTAAAAAAAAATCTCAATAATTTCATACAGTTAAATATTGTATAAAATTCAACTATATTTTGTGTGTACATCTAATAAATGAAGAAATTTCTTATATTTATCTGTACTAATCTGAAGTCTATTTAACTATGATTTTGAAACATAAAAGGTTTATTAGTTTTATTTTCGTATTTTATCATGTGAAAATAATACATTGAGAAAAATATAAAATAAAACACTCGCCCAACGTGGGGCTCGAACCCACGACCCCGAGATTAAGAGTCTCGTGCTCTACCGACTGAGCTAGCCGGGCGTTAACATAATCTCCACAAGTATTAGTATAATCAATGTGGGCAGTGATGAAAATTAAAATTAGATAGTATTCTGATCGTATTCTTAATCACACACATAATTGCAAACTGTTTATATAATATGTATGCTACTTTCACCAGCACGCCATGTAACAATAAACGGTTAAGTACTGATTAGCCTTTATAGAATTAAAATCAAGGCCATCGGTAGGTGCTAGAGATTACTGAACAAGCGATGTAAAGTCCAGAATACAAATGTGACGCTAATTATCATTGGGAGAGCATATTTAAAAAAAAAAGAAGAGAGAGAGATAAACGTTAGTCAGTGATTGACATCAGTAGGTGACACACTGTTTTTATTTCTCCATCGTTGTGCCTATACGTAAACCGAAATATTTGATTGAACCTTCATCACGATGGATAGGAAAGTAAGGTAAGTTCTGGGTTCATGTGCTTTATTGTGTACGGCTTAGTGGTTTAAAATGTACAGTGTTTCTCAAACTGTGAGACGCACCTCACGGGTGTCGAGAGATGGGGTTTCTCGTAGGATGCAACAATGGTTAAATAAATATTTGAAGCAATTATTGTTCAGTTCCTTCGATTAAATTAAGTTTTATTAAATTAAAGACATATAAAATTAGTCATTTAAAAGAATAAGAATGTTTTGCATCGACAAATTAAGCAATAAAACGAGTGGTTGTCAATACAAAAATGGGACGACTTCCTTTGGTTTTAATTTGATCATAAAAGTGTTTATGAAATATAATGCACGCGAGATTTAATAGCTTCATAATAGTATTCAACCGAGTGAAAAAAGAAGAACTACTTTGTTGCTTTATACCAGAGGTATTCAAGCTGTTATTAAAAACTTATTATTTAATACGTTGTTTTAGTTGTACTTATTTGATTTATTTTGGATGTAGATTATAGAATAACTTGCAATATGCGCCAACCCTTTTTGGGTTACAAAGCCGAAGATAACTCATCCCTGGGGGTAGGCGAAAAAAAAGAGAGTTAAATATCATTGTTTTATACAGCCGAAGCTAGACTTAGACTGGCTAGGTTTTCCCTAGACATGTATTTTTGGAAAGCGGAGGGAGAGTACAGGAAAGGTTGGGAACGGGTCTCATGGTTAATAGGTCCCACAACAGGAGATGAAATATGTTTTCAGTATCAAGTCCTTCCTAAGCGATTAATCAAACATTGAAACATCATTGGTTTTGTAGGTGCTATGAGTGTTATAGGACGCCAATGAGCTATAGGCCTAGTGTCCTAAGTATTAAGGAGTAATAAAAACATGGATTTTTTTAAAATAATATTTTCCTGGACAAGGGAAAGGCTTTAACCTCCAAATAACACACCCTCAGTACTGTCCTGGACCGACGTGATTTTAAATACATCTTAGAACTATCAGTTACTTTGAATTATTTTTTAAATAAGTTTTTGTTGTTGTATAGATTTGCTTTGAGAAAATAAGTACATAGAGGTATTACAATGAATGTTTTTAAATAATTTCAATGTGAAAAGTTTCTTTGTTTAATACTAACGCATATTTCAGTGGAATTTATTCCTTTGTGGAGCCGGCACCAGTTGGCCAGTAGTTTTAAAAGTATTTCTAATCTATTATTCGGAAAACATGACAAATCATTTAACAAACACAGATATTCTCTTAAAGTACCTAATTAAAATGTCTAGATACATTATATTCAATATATAATTTCTTTTCTCTTGATTTTATTGATATCGAACCTGTTAAGATAAAAAATATATTACATAATTTACCTATTTTCATTCTCTACTTGATTTCAGTTTTGACTTTTACCCCCATCGAGAATTTTGGGGTCATTTTTAATATGTCCACCGGTAGCAGTATACCTTTTGAAAATCAGATCGTAAGTCTGTTCTTGAAATTTATTAAAAGTGTAGAAAAGGGGAAGAGGGGTTTAGAGTATCAACCTCCTTGGAATTTGGTGAAACTCCTAGGGGAAAAGGGGTCCATAATATACGTAGTATATAAACTTTTATTGGCGAAGGGTGGATAGTCTAGCAGCCCCCCTAGAAAAATTAGCTTGAAATTTAACCTTTATATTAAACACATTTTCTGTGCTAGGTGCGGAGTTCTAAGCCCTGTCGGGTGCAATGGGTGTGTTTTTCCACATTTGATTCATCACTGGTTTTCCCTTTTTTTTTTTCCTTCGTGACAATGCAGGTACCCTTCTTCTGCACTATCCTACGCATTTATATCCTTTTAAATAAGCAGCATTTTAACAATTTAACTTAAAATGTACAAAACGTTAGATATATGCATACTTTAAGTTGTATTAGTTCTTAAATAATTTATTTTTACTTTCTTACAGTATTTTATTTTTAATTTAATAACAAAACACCAATATGAACGTAAACAAAACATGGCGGATAGTAATAAAGATGGCTAGGATTATCGCATACTGTAACCACACCACACATATGAGAAGTGAGATACTAGCGCTTAAGGAGTATGGTGACTGATGGTAACAAGAAATAAATTAAAATTTCCGTTTTTATTCACTAAGGTTAAAATGATTTCACTGTCAGCTTACATCTTCACTTGAAATGGAATTTGTGTAAAATAATATTATTTTATCAGAGGAATCGTGCCATGGAAGACTCAGCTCCCATATTCTCACTCTGATTACAGACCTGGGGGCAAGGTGAGTAGGGAGAAAAGGGTCATTCTGTGACACAAAGAAACGCTTAATTGGTTAACAAAGGGCCAATTAAGTGCTAGGGAGGGTGG
>CABEEJ010007776.1:11649-28112 GCA_901482245.1 Timema douglasi | reverse complement strand
CACCACGATAAAAAAAAAATCAAAATGACCAATAATCAAAGGAGAAAATACCCCCCAGTCGCCTCAAAACATTCCCCGCCGTGATTGGTCCTCCGTCATGTTTTATCTGGTCATTTTGCCAATTTCCGGTTGAGAGCTGCTCGCGTACCCCGGGGTGTAAGCCAGTGAAGAGGGGTCTAGCTGTATCACTTATCTAAGTGAGACTGTTTCGTCTCCTAATGGCAATACAACGTGTATACCAAAGCGTTGACTGGCCCCCCCTTTTCAACACTTCCTTCCCATTTTGTAAAATTTGTAAAATGTTCAAAGAGTCGAACAAATAGGATTAATGTAACTGTGCCTACCTATTACTGGATTTATCGGTATCAAGGTGTGAGTACTTTGGGAAGCAATTGACACATTAACTTGGTCGATACTCGAAAGCGCCATACCGGGTTCTAAATAAGTCTCCTGTCCACCCCTCACCATGGTAGGGGTGCGCGGGGGTTGCAGTTCTATTTGCGTGTCTCGGTCAATGCTGCCATGGGAACACAACACAGCCGCGGCTAAAAATAGCGCAGGGGAGGCGTCGAGCACTGCGATCAATAAGGCGTCCTTGCTTCCTTTCTTCCAAGACGCCGCGTGACGGCTCCAAGAACCACCTGATGCACCCCTCCGATACGCGGGGCCGGTAACCAATCACAGCTGTACACGCGGCTCTTGTTATACTAGCGTGATGGCCTGTTGTTGATTAGAGCAAGTCTCCAATCTCGCGCGATTCTAGCCTTTGACACTTATTTGGATGGATGGGCGATCGCACAAACGATAATCAGAGATCAGACGTGACTATTAATTTCCAGTCAGTGTCTCAAACCTCATTTTCAGGTGCAACATCAACAATTAGGACGTGATTGTTGATCAAAGCTCTGGCTAAGTTAACCAGCCAGTTCTCACCCATAATGTTTGATTCTTCAATCACCTTGTTGATGGGAGACATAACTTATAACATAACTGAATTAGTTTTTTGCATCCTTATTTAAGTGCGTCATAAAAGTAAAGTTTGTGTTTTATATATTTACATTTGAGTGTGGATTATTTTTAGTATAAGACGCAACCAGCAATGCATGACGTACAGTACATGACAAAACCATTTAACACTTTCCCTTACCTCCACCCCCCCTATATAATAAATGCATGGCATGTTATTTTAGTCTTACTTTCTCTCGGTACCCCGGAAAGTATTGTGATCGTCAAAAAAATCGATCTTATGATTTTGGTAAATGTTTATGTTTCATGACCCGCTGAATAAAAAAAAAAGTTGTTTTCGCAATTATGTCTGTTCGCCTCCGCCTGTCTGTACCTCAGACTAGAGCCGTAACTATTTTACCGATTGGGCTAAAACTTGGTAGGACTAAATGGGGTTTCATAAGGTCCCCCCGAGGGGTTTTTGGAATTCGATATCTAACCCTAAATTTAAGGCTAGTTTACTCAAGTGCTAAAAAATCGATTTTCTCCAAATTCGCTCCAATGATTTTGATTACATTTTATAACTTTAGTATGATTTTGGTAGGAAGAACAGTAGAGGTTAGTTACTTAAATTATTAAAACAATTTTAATAATTTCACACATCAAGTCATGTTATCTGAAGCTGTCATTTTTGATAGATATTATCAATACCTATAGAATAAAACAAATGATTTATTAAAAGTACATCAATGTTGGCAGCGAATAAATAAGTTTGAATTTTCTCTACTGTTCTTCAACCAAAATCAGGACATAGACACTATTTATTGCCATAAACAATATGGCAATTCTCATTTTTCATGAAATTGACTTTGAGGGTACTTTACATGAGGGAAATTTTACAATTTTCACCATTTCTCCGCAACTACTATTTGAGATAAGAAATAACTTAACATTGTAAAAGTTTAGTACTATTAAAGATAAAAACCTTTTATTTGAAATATACGTGCATAAAACCTATAATTTATTAGCTATAAGCGATATATATACATTTTAATTCAGGTCATTGAAAATGAATTTGATTCTTATGCTCTTTGGTGGACAAAGATGTTCCTCCTCGCTCTAGTTTTCTTTATCAGTGTTCCTACCCGCCTCGGGGGCGTAGTTGACTAACACGCTGGTTTCGTGTTGCACTAGATTGCCGAGGACGGGAAGATCGAGGTTCGAATATCGGTCGGGTGAACTGGGGTGGGTTTAAAAAAATTATTTTCAACTTTCCCTCCACGCAAATGCGGGTTTACTTCCTCTAATTTCAACCTTCCCAGTTTCTAGCCCATTAGCATAGTTAGTACTTAAGCGTATAGCCCGAACGGGTCGTAAGACGCGGTGCTAGAATTTTTTTTTCCTAAAGCCATAGAGTAAGTAACAGTGTATATTGTTTCATTTATGATCTTTGGTGTAGTGTTTCTCGTTTCACAAATCTTGCGAGGTTTTAGTAAATGTCTATTTTAAGATAAAAACAAGAGAAAGTTTGTGCGGTGCACCGGGACATTTATTTTAAGGATGTGTTTTACCGAACTATCTGCATTTAACAAAACTAATGGCGCACGCATAAGGAAGGTAGAATTTAGAGAAAATGTACTCGTATTTGCGCGTAGGTATAAAACAACCTCGGTGCACCTCACAGATCCCGAGATAAATGAAACAGCTGCCCTAAGCTCTCATTGCGGCCCCACAGACATCACCTAATCTTCAACTCTGACTCATAAAAACTAAACAGCGTTATAGATATAAGTGGAAAGTGATTTTCGGACAGCTCTGTCAACCATCAAACCCAATATTCAAGAACTGATGAAACAAAACAGTGCCAATCATCACGAGAATCATCAGTCATTTTTTAAACCAGTCACGATAATGTTACAGTCATTTTTGTAGAAAATAAAGAAGTTACTAGAAATATTTTTCTAAATAAATATCCCCAAAAAATAGGACACGGGGAGCGTAGACTTTTAAAACATCTACGGGGGGGGTCAGCCGATGTATATAGATAGAGGATTCAAAGTTTGTCCCCTTCCTCTGTTATCACCGCGTCTTCCTGTTCATGCTATACGCAGATATGAAAGTCAATCTAATGAGGTAGGGAGGAGGAAGGAAATATTTTAAATCCAAGCTACCCACATTTGTGTGGAAGGAGAGTGGGAAACCACCCTCAGTAGACCCGACTAGGATTCGAACCCCAATCTGACGGTCTTCAGCAGGCCAGGCTAACCCGAGAGTGACGCATTAGACCACTCGGTCACTGAAGCGGGTTTTGTTCCCTATTACTGTTTATTTTTCCCAAGAAGAAAAGACCGCGGAATATTAAGTGCCGTAAGTGTCGAGTTAAGTGATCAGGGACGGTCACATCCAGCAGAGGGAAACTTGCGAAACATTTGAATGACCGCCAGAAGAGCCACCGTGACAGACACGCGCCGGTATCAGTAATACAATCAGCCCACAACAGAGAGCAGTGCGCCGAAATAAAGAGAAACTCATTATTAAAAACAGAACCAGGTGAATAATCCATAAACATAATGAGTCTATATTTCCTTTACTTTTTATAATAACATAATGTAACAAAAAGCATGCAAAAGTTATATTAAAATGTATTCTACTTGAGATAATCTAGTGGTAGGTTCCCGTTGTCACCCCACCGAGTCAGAAGATACTATTGCACATGAGTCTGCCAAGCCCCAAACCGACCCTTCAGGCGACACCTTGACGCCATTCTTCACAGGGATTATACTGAATGTTATTACTAACAGTGGCGGCTTGTGTATAGGCACTGCGGAACTGCAGCACCTCCTATTTACAGGGATTTCACCTTTAAAATATTTTTTTATAACATATTTACTGTTAAAAGGAACAACTCCGCAGTATTTGGCAAAAGACGCCAATTCCCTATACCAATAAGAAGCTATCCTTCACAACACCTGTCGCCAGGACTCTTTCTATTAGTTAGATTTTACACTGTTGGCGAGGGGAGAAACATGCAAGGGTTAGGTAATATATAAACCGTTTGTGCATATCAGCCAGGCATCCAGGATCCAAACACCTACACCGGGATCCAAACCGCCCACGCACAAGTTAGAGCCACACACTGGCAGTCACAGTCTAACACAGTATAAAATAACTTACATTAATATCACAAGTGTGCATAGATATAAAGCGTTTAATTGGAGTATGTATAAGTAATTAACAGGTGTCATTTAAATAAACCATGTGTGAATAAACAGCCACCAACAGTTCTCTTCCTTACATTTATCAATTATACAGTTTTAATTAGTGCTCGAACACGGAGCTATAGACAGCTGGTTGAACGGTATCTTTTCCGTACAGTGATGATAAGCGCTCGACCACGAAGCTATAGACAACCTAAACATCATCACATCATTATTATATCAGGGAATTAATCCGTAGTGTTTCAATCGATGCGCAAAGCGGGGCGATTGATCAATAGTGATACAATATTATCGATAACATTCTTTAATTCTTTATTTATTTTTGTAGTACAATACATATTCCTTAAGCTTAATGTCAATACTCCAAAGTGCCATCGACGTGGTGTTTTACTGTTGTACGTATGCGCAGGGGGGGGGGAGGAAGGCGGGACTGCCAGGTAGAGAGAGCACAGTAGCTCTCGCAGTGCCGGCTCTGGCGTGATGGTGAAAGGAAGTTTTTTTGAACTCAACGTGTGTTGTGCTTAAAAACCGTGTACTATATTCTTGAATGTGATAAAGTGTAGAAGAGTGTAGAATTAGATTATTATTCTGCTTCCAGCTATTATATTTAATTCATATTTTTCGGTTATTTTATTTAACAGAAAGACTAAATGCGCTTGCAGTACTTTAAATGGAGAAAATTTTATTCAATTGTTATCCAGAGATCAAGTAGAAGATTATTGAACTTTTTGCACAAATTAAAACAAGAAGAATGGATTTAATTTTTATATGAATAGATCAAGCTTGAACTGTAACAATTTAAGTTAAAGTAAGTGAAAAAAAAGTTTAAGATTTTATCAAGTTACTGAATAAATGTTCTTTTTATAGGCCTACATGTTTTTTTCCTTTTACACAATTTTAAAACAAAGGCTAAAAAATTTCTGGAGCAGCAACCCCACTAATTTTAGCTACAAGCCGCCACTGATTACTTATATTGTTCAAACTTCTGACACTCATATTTGTTAGAGCCGGAAGTAAGATTGAGAAAGGTCAATAAAAGTAATAACTTGCTCTATTTCACACCAGGAGATATAGTGCATTGTAAAGAAACTACTGAATTGTATCCATTCATACATTTCTTAAACAAGCACCACAAATAAAAAATCTGATTTGTATCTATTCTCATAATATCCACAAAATCCTGAATGGTCTCCATTCAGACAGGTTTCAAATAAACGAATAACTAAAATCCTGATTTGTATCCACTATAATTATTTGCAATATATCCAGAAAATTCTAAATTGTATCCATTCTGAATTATCTCCATTCAGACATTTTCTTAAACAAACACCACAAATAAAAGTATGATTTGTATCCATTCTCATAATATCCAAATAATATTTAATTGTATCCATTCTGATTTGTATCTATTTAATTGCGGTGCCACTTGTCTGAGAGATGGCAGCAGCAGAGACTTTCCTTAACTCATTCTGTGCTTACTAGAAAGCAGCACTATCTATATTTTAATATAATTTGTTTTACTTACCGCCTTATTACTTTAAAATCTAATTATGGATTTTAAATTATTAGATTTATTTTTATAAACATTACATAATATACCTGTGTTGTTTTAATCCCAATGAGAAATGTATATTATATATATATATATATATTTACTATAGCTCTAGTATCATCTTGTTGGCGACCCTGTATTTAAATACTATACTATGAGCTTATGACCACTGACAGCATTAGCTACTTTAATAACTCCATTTTGTTAAACTTTTGCACACGTAAAACTATCACCCACTCTAAGCAAATCTTAAGGTAGGTTATATCTCACACAGGGCATGGCAATAAAGAAACAATGTTTTTGTAATTGTATGCTTTTAGTCTTTATAGAGTTGTGTGTTAAAGTGTCCCTATTACCTGATAAGTTCGTCAGTTTAAAATGTAGGGAGGGCTTCCTGGGTTGAAGATGGATTAATTAATCTTATATATAGGATATCATACTCAACTTGAACACAGGCCTACTTTTATGTACTAGTTTTGTTAAATTTGTTTAAAAAACCTTCAAAAAGTGTTTATATTTACTACTCTCTGCAACAGATATATGTACAGACAATGTGAATTTATCCACATTAGGCTTACTATGCGTAGAAATGCCTAACCATTTATCTAGCTGAAGTGAAACGAGAGGGAGGTCAGTGTTAAAAAATAGAAGTCTTTGCTTTTAACTGTTAAATAATAAAATTCATCTTGCAATTTGGATGGAATTCCTGAGACTATGGTTAAAAGAGATTATGTACCAATAAGCATATAAGTTAAGGACTTATGTTTATTTCTATAATAGTAGGCATAAAAGAAAGCGGGATTCCTTATTTTATTTTGTCATCATATGGCAAGTCTTTTATTTTTTGTCGTGTGTATACACAGAAGCAAAACCCATTTCCAATTATAACAAAATTAATATTGTAAAATAAATTATATATAATCCAAAAAATCAACAAAACTCCCATTAATCACAGAAGAACGTTATTATCTATAACATGAACATTCAAAGAATGTAACAACATGGCAATAAAGTATTTAATATGCAATAGTTATAATTTTAATATTATAAGCGAACCCGCCCGAACAAAACTTAACCTTTCAGGAGTCAACACATTTTTATGAAGTTTGGGGATCCAAAAATATTACATTTTTCAAACTATTCAAAATATTTTTTTTTTTAGGAAATGCTTCCCCATGTAGCAATTTTAAACTGAATCATAATTATTTTTTAAAATCAATCATTTGTAAAGTACCCTTCTATAATCCCTTTAAAAGAAACAAGAATAAGTTGTAGCGTGTCAATCAGACAGATTGGACAGCTACAATTAAAAATCAATATTTTTATAATTTATGCAAGAAAGAAACTATATTAATTGAATCTACCTCGAAGTTTATTTTCTCTGACTAGCTGCAGTCTAATAAAATTACGTATCTTCCTACATTCAAACACGTGGTTGGTCAAAAATATCGTACTTCTATAAATACTGTACTAGATATAAAAGAAGAGGATTAATATTATCGTATTTATGGAGAAAATACCTTAACGCATACCCTTTCCCGTTGGATGATGTCGGATAAACTTACATACGCTTACCATGCTGCATACAGAAAAATATAGTAAAATACTTCTATATCACAAATTCTCATAAAACTATTAACTGTTAATAAATAATATAATCACACCAAAGATATTTAAATAGAAGATGCCTTCATAAGCACTCACCCGTTCAAGATGTTATTCGATTCATGGGGCCACTAATTTGAAACACACAACTGTTCAATAATGGCTGCCACACGTGCTCACGTGCTATCATCACTAGATCTATTGAAGAGAAGAAATGTATACGGTCGTCGACGCAATCCGTCTGCTCATGCAGCTCTAACGGCGAGCCAAGGAACTTGTCCCCCCTTCCTTTTTCCCCGCAAGTGGTTTTCTTTTGTTAATTGCCTTTTCTCCTTTCTCCTCACCTTCGTCCGTCCTTCGCCTTGTCTACATTTCTGAATTTATCACTCTCTCTACTTTATTACTTTCATATCAGGTTGAGAATATATAAGACGGGCTCACAGTTTCAAGGTACAGACCCGTTCTACAGCGCCGAGCGTCGAAGGAGGAATCTCTGCACCACCTGTAACGAAGACGAGCGACATTCATGGAGCTTGGGTCGTCAGATCCACCACCTTAGCGACAACCATGGGGTTTGGGTCGTCAGATCCAACACCTCGTTGGCTAGGACGTCACGCCTAGGGTATTTAAGTATCCAGCTGCCGTCGTAAAGTCCTTAAGACTTGGGGTCTAGTTTTTATTTTTAAAAAAACTAGACAATGTAGTTCTAGATTTAAATTTAATATTTTTTGGAAGCTTATTTGTTTTAAAATGATGTCAAATGGATAGTTAATCCAGTAAAGTTTTGGTTAAATTCAAGATGGGGGATATTTCAGTTAATTCTTTAAATATTGTGTCTTGTAGTCCGAAGGACAAGTCCGGTTCTAGTGACTTAGGAAGTCAAGTCCTGGCCGCTTTTTATGTGTCCTTATAATAATGTCTTTGCATTATGAGCCTCTGGCTTAGAAAGTTATAATGTCTTAGTTTTTGGCTTATAAAAAACTTCCACAAGTTCCATTAATCTTTTTGAGTTAAAGTTTTATCATGACGCCCTGTACGTCGTGAGCATCAGTTCAATTTATGGATGGCTACCACCAGGTTGTCTGTTTACTTTTCCTTATTACAGTTCAGTTAATTGATATCAATATTTTGGGTTGGTCAAGTAGTTACGCTTCACGTACTGTATTAGTTTGGGTGCGCAACCCAGGGAACTGCTCTAGAGTCATAGTGGGATTCACGCAAATAATACCCTTTTTCTTTTGCCTTTTAATTGACTCCCATTGTTTCAGTTGCTCTCGATGTACTTGCTATTAGAACTTTATGTACTATTGAAGGCTCTGGCAGTACCAAAGGGGAATATGACCGGCCATAGTACCCTATTGTTGACACCTGTTTCATAGCCATCTACTGCTGTTAAAAAAACAGATCTTCCTGACTATCCGACATGTTTAATGGATATTATTATGAAAGCCCAATCAAGCAAAACTGTTCAATGTTACATGCGTATCTTGTTCACTATCTTTGTTAGTAATTATATATTTGTTCTCCCTTTTTAGAAATACTTATACCTGTGGCCTGGCGACTGCACTGCCCGTGTAGCCCATGTCAATACTTCACTATTCTCAAGCCTAATTGTTTGAATCAAACTTCAATTGTATTACTTTCAATATTAATGTACATTCTTAATCTTTGTTATATCGTTTTTGTTTAGTAAATCTATATGTTGTTAAACATAATTCTCTTATATAAATTGTATAACCAGTAGAGGTCTCGTCTTTATCTTTTTTTATATATTACCATAGGAATAGTGCTGTTCTCTAGTAAGCACGGAATGAGTAAAGGAGAGGGTCTGCTGCTGCCATCTATCAGACATATGGCACCGCAATTAAATGGATACAATTCAAGGTTTTGTGAATATTATGAGAATGGATACAAATCAAACTTATATGTGGTAATTGTTTAAGAAAATGTCTGAATGGAGACCATTCAGAATAGATGCAATTAAGGATTTTGTGAATATAATGCAAATAATTACAGTGGATACAAATTAGGATTTTTGATAAAGACGTTTATTTGAAAAGTGCCTGAATGAAAACCAATCAGAATGGATACACATCAGGATTTTATGGATATTATGAGAATGGATATAAATCAGAATTTTTATTTGTGGTGCTTGTTTTTTAAAAAAATGTCTGAACGGATACAATTCAGCTCCCCCATTTTAAACACTGTATCTGACAGAACTGAGACAGGTCAATGAAAGTAACAACTTGCTCTAGCCCTTACCAGGAGATATAGTGCACTGTAAACACTATATATATGACCAGATATGGATACAATTGATTACATATTAAAATGTTTTATTAGTATTATTTTATATGTATTTATATGATATATCATCAAACATGAAAGCTGCAGATTAAATGACTTTGTGTGAATATGTGAAAGTGGTAATGTTATTAAATGGCTTGGTGTGAATACGTAAAAGTGGTAATGTTATTAAATGACTGTGTGAACACGTAAAAGTGGTATTGTTATTAAATGACTTTGTGTGAACACGTAAAAGTGGTATTGTTATTAAATGACTTTGTGTGAACACGTGAAAGTGGTATTGTTATTAAATGACTTTGTGTGAACACGTAAAAGTGGTATTGTTATTAAATGACTTTGTGTGAACACGTGAAAATGATAAGTGTTATTAAATTAGTCTTGGTTTATATTTATTAAAGGCAATAACTGTCCGAAGAAAAATAGTGTCGAGAATGTTGTTAGTGATTTGACTCGATGACAACGTTTGATATTGTCTTTTCCCCTTATAGCAAACATTGGGAGAAAGCCGCGAGCCAAACATGATACTAGCCACGTCCGAACACTACCCGAAGAACCACCGGTTGCTGGTTGAGGGACAGGGGCTTTCAATTATTTACAAGAGTTGGAGGCTCCTAGTCTGGTCGGAACGTTAGTGTGTCTAGCACCACGTGGCCCGAGACCAGACGAGAAAAGTGACGCTGCTAAAATAAAAAGGCTTTTTTTTAGGGGAAAACGAAATAATACGCTGTGGACTGATGTACCTTTATAAGATATATGCATATTTAGCACCGCGTTTTACTTGATAACCGTTCGGGTTACTTGTCAAATATACTGTTGATGGTTAGGTAATTTCTTGGTGACGTCACAAAGTTGATTATTGTAAACATTTTGAATCGAGTCACTTTCCTTGTTAAAATTAATTTATTACTTCTCATTTGTGACGCTCTTAATTCAAAGAAAGTGCATCCGCATTTGCGGGGAGGGAGAACGGAAAAAAATCTTGGGGTAAAAAAAACCCTCAGTACACACGACCGGGTTTCAAACTCCGACATCCTTGTCATCGGCAGTCTTGTCTAACCCGAGAGTGACGCATTAAACCATGTGGCCACCAAAGCGAGTCTTGTTTAGTTGTTTTTTTCATATCTACTCGAGACTCTTTTAACCGTCCATGTCATCCAAACAGAGAAAAGTGACGCGGCTACTCTCTGGCTGGAGGAGGATCCCAACTTGGTCCCTCTCTCTGTGGCCTCACGAGTGTCCCTACCACTAATGTTGTGACGAGCGAACCCTACAACTGTTTATAGCTATATTTTAAACTAAATCACACATAAATCTGATATACAAACAAATGCTTACTAACAAATACTTTATATATATACAGTATATAAGTGAATCAGAGACATTTAGAACCAGGACCCAAAGTAGAACCGTTAAAAAAAAACTGAAGGAACCGAAACTGTAAGAAACTATGGCGTAACTTCCTGTAGGTATAAATTAACACTAACATATGAAACCAGGTTACAACTAATTAACTTATGGGCTACCATATAATATAAACTAGCCAGTGAGAATATTAAGACGACCTTGGTGGTCTTGGGGGGAAGTGCTCGCCTCAGGACCTGATGATCGTAGGTTCAAACCCAGGGTGGCTACAAAACATATTTTACAAAATTCCCAGGTTTTCCCTGTCTGTAGCCACCAAGATTAACCCAGCCGGGGTCGACGGATTTCTCTCGAGCAATAAAAATCCGTAGCACAACTTCCTTCGGAGGAGAAGTAAAGCCGTCAGCAGGTAAAATAAACCTAAAAACTGTTCAGCGTAAGAATTGTTTTCTTAAAGGCCTTTTTCCCTACCATACATCTATTATACAGTATGATATTGGTAGGAAAAAAGACCTTTCAGAGAGTAATTCCTACCGTGAATGGAGTATAGAAAGCTGATATAATCAATCAGTCGGTTCAGAAGGTACACGTTAAATACCTACACTTCCAAGTTACTAATAGCTTAATATTCTATATAATATACACTAAACAACATAATGAATTATACCAATTACAACAATATTAACTTATGCTACCACATATAATATACACAAACCATTAAAATCATGATTATATAAAGTTAAAATACCATAATCGCTGGGCACGCTGTCTAAGTGTCAAGCTAGTTTTCCAGTGGCGAGAATGTAGCGGATCGAATCCCGGCCGGGTGGATTTTCTCAAGTGTTTTCTATTCCACCTTCATTCCATGCGGGTTTATTTCCTCTCAATCTTACCTTCATCTTACTTCATGATGGCCATCTTTAAAAACTATTTTGGCAATAACCAACACACACCACTGAATTGAACATTCAGTCATTCGGTCCCAATTAACAAGTTTGAGTTAGTTTTAAAGGTTTTCCAACTCTTATATTTAAATCCCTCGTATGAGACGATACGAGTTAAATAAACCCATGTTCCGACAAGAAGTGACCTTGACTCCACTCATCTAGTCTCAATATTCCCTCTACCACCACAATTGCTGCGAACATTATCGCTCCCCAAGGTGGGAGGAAGGGACAGGGAGGGAAGGTAAATGTGTTTGCTGTTTTTATACCAAATTATTTGTTGACCTAAAATAAATAAACTTAAGTGCTCAAGTATAAATATTGCTTGGTTATCTTTACATGGCTACCTCAACAGATCTTGTATATCTGTCAAAGGTATACCCTGGAATTTAATTACATTTTTTTATTACGCTAATAACAGATATTCAACAATAATTGTTTATACCACTACTGAAGGAAATTATTCTCTTTTTCTATTGAATCAATATTTTAGGCACAAAAAAAAGCTAACAAAGGTGCAAAAACACCTTTTCTTGCGGCCCTTTCCACCATTCCTTAAGGTCATTCGGCCATCAAAATGTATTGCAATATTTTTAAGTAGATGATAATTACAAGATAATAGCAGTGATTCAATTATTTCAAATCATCACAGTTCACGAGCTATAAGGGGTCAAACTTGTACCATTGACCCATTGTTAATGTAAAGTAATTAATGTATGGGGATTTAATTTTCAGTAGCTAGGCATTCATATGAGGTGTAGACAAGAAAATATTAATATTATTAAAATATATTCATTAATATTATTTATATAAATATATGATTCTGTACACCCCATATGAATGTCTAGTTATACTAAATAAAATCCTCATACATTAATCACTTTAACTTGACAATGGTACATAAAAAGCACAAAATATCAAGTTTGACCATTCGTGAACTTTAAATGATTTAAAATCATTGAATAACTATTTATAGCAAACTTGTTAGAAGTGTGCAATAAAATATTGAATGTAGAATGACCTTAAGCTCGATCCACACGTTCGACTAAAGTATATAGCAGAATCTGCTTGAGTAGCACAGCATTTCCCACGCTAGCGCAAGTGTAGGTTGACCCATGATGCTTTGCAATACGAACTAAGTTAGAAGCAGCTGATTATTATTATATTTTAGTTTCTCGGTAGATAAACATATAATTCAGATGATGCTAACGAAGAATATTTTCAAATGTTTGTGCTGAGTAGGGTTGATTCAAAATTTGAATGGATCTCTCCCAAACAGATGTGTCCGAGCTGAGTGGACAAAGCTGTAAATTGGATCAACTAAAACTGAATGAATCACGTTGCTAGGGCTAAGATCCTAGTATTGGTACAAAGGTCGTCACGTGATTTAGTGATGGAGGAAAGACGGGCACCGGTGGTCACACTGTTTTAAGGCATCTATCTCGCAGTAGAATGGATTAACGCTGACAGGGAGGTCGAGGTTCGAATTCCCACCAGCCGGTTTTCAACACATTGTATGTCAGTGTGAACCTATAAAAAATAGATTGGTTTACGAAGATTTAGACGAGCATCATATAATTTTTAGGACGGTACGGGTAGAAAAGAGAGCAATTGTTTTTTTAGAGACGGGTCGAATCCCACATTTCTCGAACCCGAATTTCCTTGCAGCTTTAAAAATGTACAATTTTAGTTAAAGTGAAAATATTTCAAATTAAACTTGAAAAAGAAGTCCTTTCAAACTGGTTACCACTTACAAATCCTATTTCGTTTGTCATGTTTACTATGTTATAAATAAATCCCGGATTTTGATTACTTAAAATCATCAAAAAATGACCTAAGACTTCTAAAAAATTAATAGTTTTTAATGAGCTAAGAATACGAAGAGAGTCGTAATAACAGCTAAATCAAACACGTGCTTTACCAATTTAATGTTATGTAAACAAATATTTGTAAGGCAAGGTTGATCAAGTGGCCGACACAAGTAGGACCATGTGATATAGACAGCCAACTGGTCGGCAGATGTAAACACATATTTGTAAGGCAAGGTAGAGCAAGTGGCCGACACTAGTAGGACCATGTGATACAGACAGCTAACTGGTCGGCAGATGTAAACACATATTTGTAAGGCAAGGTAGAGCAAGTGGCCGACACAAGTAGGACCATGTGATAAAGACAGCCAACTGGTCGGCAGATGTAAACACATATTTGTAAGGCAAGGTAGAGCAAGTGGCCGACACTAGTAGGACCATGTGATAAAGACAGCCAACTGGTCGGCAGATGTAAACACATATTTGTAAGGCAAGGTAGAGCAAGTGGCCGACACTAGTAGGACCATGTGATAAAGACAGCCAACTGGTCGGCAGATGTAAACACATATTTGTAAGGCAAGGTAGAGCAAGTGGCCGACACTAGTAGGACCATGTGATAAAGACAGCCAACTGGTCGGCAGATGTAAACACATATTTGTAAGGCAAGGTAGAGCAAGTGGCCGACACTAGTAGGACCATGTGATAAAGACAGCCAACTGGTCGGCAGATGTAAACACATATTTGTAAGGCAAGGTAGAGCAAGTGGCCGACACTAGTAGGACCATGTGATAAAGACAGCCAACTGGTCGGCAGATGTAAACACATATTTGTAAGGCAAGGTAGAGCAAGTGGCCGACACTAGTAGGACCATGTGATAAAGACAGCCAACTGGTCGGCAGATGTAAACACATATTTGTAAGGCAAGGTAGAGCAAGTGGCCGACACTAGTAGGACCATGTGATAAAGACAGCCAACTGGTCGGCAGATGTAAACACATATTTGTAAGGCAAGGTAGAGCAAGTGGCCGACACTAGTAGGACCATGTGATAAAGACAGCCAACTGGTCGGCAGATGTAAACACATATTTGTAAGGCAAGGTAGAGCAAGTGGCCGACACTAGTAGGACCATGTGATAAAGACAGCCAACTGGTCGGCAGATGTAAACACATATTTGTAAGGCAAGGTAGAGCAAGTGGCCGACACTAGTAGGACCATGTGATAAAGACAGCCAACTGGTCGGCAGATGTAAACACATATTTGTAAGGCAAGGTAGAGCAAGTGGCCGACACTAGTAGGACCATGTGATAAAGACAGCCAACTGGTCGGCAGATGTAAACACATATTTGTAAGGCAAGGTAGAGCAAGTGGCCGACACTAGTAGGACCATGTGATAAAGACAGCCAACTGGTCGGCAGATGTAAACACATATTTGTAAGGCAAGGTAGAGCAAGTGGCCGACACTAGTAGGACCATGTGATAAAGACAGCCAACTGGTCGGCAGATGTAAACACATATTTGTAAGGCAAGGTAGAGCAAGTGGCCGACACTAGTAGGACCATGTGATAAAGACAGCCAACTGGTCGGCAGATGTAAACACATATTTGTAAGGCAAGGTAGAGCAAGTGGCCGACACTAGTAGGACCATGTGATAAAGACAGCCAACTGGTCGGCAGATGTAAACACATATTTGTAAGGCAAGGTAGAGCAAGTGGCCGACACTAGTAGGACCATGTGATAAAGACAGCCAACTGGTCGGCAGATGTAAACACATATTTGTAAGGCAAGGTAGAGCAAGTGGCCGACACTAGTAGGACCATGTGATAAAGACAGCCAACTGGTCGGCAGATGTAAACACATATTTGTAAGGCAAGGTAGAGCAAGTGGCCGACACAAGTAGGACCATGTGATATAGACAGCCAACTGGTCGGCAGATGTAAACACATATTTGGAAGGCAAGGTAGATCAAGTGGTCGGCACAATTTGGACCAAGCCTCCTTCGGTTGCAGCATGGTCTAAGGCGTCACCCTCGCAATAAACTGGACTGCAAATCACAGGGAGATCGGGGTTCAAATCCTAGTTGGGTGCTCTGAAGGTAGATTTTCCTAAATTATTTTCCACTCTCCCTCCACCCAAGAAAGGGTACGCTGTTTCTAAATTTAGCCTTCTCCATCCTTAACTCATTAACGTAATTAGAATATATATGTACAACCTGAGGAGGTAGTAAGACACGGTGCTACAAATAAAAAAAAGCTTGAACCAACTATTTTACACGGGGGATTGTAAGCCCTTCACATTTACTTGGATAATTTAATAGTAAATAAATGTTATGTTTGTCATATTCGTTATAAAATATCTACTCGTATATCAGCTTTAGCAACACCTGGAGAGCACATATTAATATGTAGACTCAAAGTGGGCGGTTGAAATAATTCTGTATTTAAACATGAGCTCACATTTGTTCTAAGGCATTAAATTGAAACATATCCCCTCACTGAGACCACTTTGTAAATTTGTAGTAAAATGAATCGAAGGTGACGGGAAGGTTGAGGGTCAAGTCTCGCGGTGGATATACAAACATAATTTATAAAGTCAGTTTTCCACCCCTTCCTGGACAATGTAAAATATATATTTCCAGCATGTTTAGAAAAATGTAAAAACGTATTCTCAACACTTGTCAAACAATGTAGAGAATATCCATCCACCCCCCCCCCACCCACCC
>CABEEJ010007775.1:0-28118 GCA_901482245.1 Timema douglasi | reverse complement strand
AATTGTAAAATCTTTCAAAATTCCATTTTGGCCTATTATTCAAATAATTTAAAAAACAAATCTGGCAGTTAGGATTTTACACTATTGTTATTAAGAGGTCGCTTCATTGCAAGGTCATGGCATCTTATCGCCAGTAAAGTTACTATAAATCGATTATATCGATAATTATGTTCAAGGCAAATAATTAATGTTTGATTTTAGATTTTTCTTGTTGTTATTTTGCAACATGCCAGTTCTAAAAGGGCAAATATTTAATGTTTGAATTTAGATTATTCTTGTCGTCTTTTGCAACAAGTCATTTCTAATGGACAAATATTTAATATTTTGATGTAGGTTTTTCTTGTTGTTATTTCGCAACATGCCAGCCCTAAAAGATCAAATATTTAATGGTTGAATTTAGATTATTCTTATTGTTATTTTGCAACATGCCAATTCTGAAATGTCAAATATTTAATGTTTGAATTTAGATTATTCTTGTTGTTATTTTGCAACATGCCAGTTATGAAAGGTCAAATATTTAATGTTTGAATTTAGATTATTCTTGTTTGCAGCTAATAGATTTAGGGTTAACTACGTTTTGGTAACTTTTTTGTTGTAATGCCATTGGCTTATATTCATGGTTGTTTATGAATTTCATCTATATTTTTATACATCTTCTCAATAACAATGTAAACATTGAATAGAAGTGTTAAATATCTAATTGAGCGATAGCTAATAAATATCGACTTATAATGACTTATGCTATTTCTTTTTAATTAGATATGCCCCTCCATACCCAAGGTATTTGATCTGATATTTTTATATTGTTTATTGTGAACTAGTAGGCAGGTTGCAGTCTCTTACTGCTTTATTGAGGTAGACGGCCCCTTTTGGAAAACTCTGCAACAGGTGTGAGAGTTGCGAGCTTCGGTATTGGAATGTTTTGGATAAAACATTCAAAGCCTTGAACTCCACAGCACTCGCTCCTATTGTACACATTTTTTTATTTTCCTTTTGTATTTTTTGAGCATCCTCCCCATTAGGATGCTACAGCAGTTTTAAATACACTCAACGATAGCCAATCAGTATGAATTTCAAACGAATTAGGTTTCATGGATGGAGTGTATTAAAGATGTTTATGTTTGGACATGCATTTCTTGTCATATAGCTTGATGGAATATTACAAACGATCTACATTGCCTTGTTCCTAACTATTCTGCACGCACAATCATTTGGAATCTTCAATTTAGACGTGGTAGAGCGACGACTAACTTATAGTTATCTACAATCATAGCTATGACGACTTCGGGTAGATTCTGGCTTCAGTTATACAAGTTACTTTTAACCAGGGCTTGAACTTGATGACATATATTTTTTTTATACATCATAGACTAAGCCCATGTGTACATAAATTATGTTAATGATCCCCTGGTTGCAAAAATGTATATTTTATAGGTCATATTTTGATCTTTATTCGACATTTTAGAATTTTTAAGTCATATTTTCTTGGCTTGAGTCATTTAAAGTCATTTTTAAATCATTTAAGGAAAATTATCCTGAATAAGAATATTTTTAATAGTGTCATTATTTTATAAATGCACGATGACGCAAACATATTGTTCCCAGCAATGATTTGTTGTAATGTGAAGATAATGTAAGCGATTAACATTGTATCCCCTTTGCTTGTCTGCTGGTAGAATACACATTCCTTGTGAGACTGCAACTAAGCTGGAAAGAGGTGCGTTAGTAGAGAGCAGCAGATTTTATAAAATCACTGTTATATTCAGCAGGATTCAAAGGCTTAGACGTTTCATTGTATGGACATTTTTTGGCTTCTATTTGTTGGTTTAGTCGTGTGTATTCATTAAACGTTTTGTATATATTTCTAGGTAATTTTTTGTAACTATGTAGCCTTTTATTAAAGATAATAGGTCATTCTGTAGATAATTTTTTGATCATTTTTAAGTCATAAAAATCCGGGCACTACTTTAAACGTGGTTTTAAAGTAGCTATCTTGTACCTACGAGTTAACATGGCTGTGATTGCAGATAGCGTGATTTATCTGACAGTCTCACACGTATAATATAGAATCACGTCTCACATAATGAGGTTCACTAAAGAGTCACATGAGTTTCGCAACGCGATAAATCAATAAGTGAAAGTCAGTGGTGGATGGTGACGTAAAAACTAGGATGTTCAAAAATTCAAAATTGTAAATGAAGATTATTTTGAAAATATATACATATATATAGTTTTAGTATATCGCCAAAAATATTTGGGCCCATATTCGAGTAGAGTTTAATTAAATTAACTTAGCACATGCATACGTATAAATAGGTCTACATAAATTGTATATTGTATATTTACATATTTACGTAGGCCTACACACGTACAAAAAAAAAGTAAGTATTTAAATCTACTTATCACAAAGATACACCATGTGAACCAGGCAAGGTAAGATCCCTATTTTCCAGATTAAACAAAGAGTACATGCGTTTGTTTACCTGACCTAACATTGACAATAATTACATTTTCGTGAATGTGAATTTTCATGTTTTTAATCGTTCTAACTTATACTAAATAACATCACGAGCCCTGCTTTGTTTTTGTTCATGTATTTATCTCTTTACAAAAGAGCAAACAAGTTTTAAAAAAACAATACAAAGGATTGAGTTAATGATAGCTACATTGTCAATAATAGTTTTAGTTAATGTTTACTCAGATCTTGAGTTTGTAGACACATTTTTTGTTTGGCAAACTTTTTCATTTAAATTTGGTTTATCAGATTTTAACCTTTTAATTACTATACTATCCTGATAAATTAATGTATCATTATTTAAAATGTATTGCAGGGTATTCATCTTTAAAGGATTATTACAAAAAAACTCCGATGTTATGTCTATCTACACTTTAAATAAGTTAATATTAATTTTATAACTTAAATATATAAACGATTATATTATATATGTGGCGACGCAAGGTTTAAACAAATTATCTTTATATATTTTTAAAACTTCACTCAGGGTGCAAGTCACGGTCGGGTCTATTGAGGTATTTCCCCTCTCCCTCCACGTAAATGTGTGTACAATTATCCTAAATAAATATTATTTTATCGCAGCTCACCAGCGTTTGTCGGTTAGACAGACATTCCTGGTCTTCTACTGGCAGTGGCGGATTGTAACTGTCTTCTGAAGTTCGGCCATCATATAGATGTGCTTACTTCGTCCCGATAAGATGATGATGATGGTGATGTGGTGCCAGTAGAAATCTTAACCTAACTTAAGTCTAACTATCCAGGCCATGGCAGACATATGAAGTATTTTCTTTACGGGAAAAAATATATATGGTATTGTTGGGAATTAAATCAGGGATCTCTAGTTTTGTGTCCAGAAATGCTGACCACTAAACCAAGAGGCCGGTCACTTTAAATATAATCCTCCTTAACACATTGGCGTGATTAATATTTATGTGTATAATCCAAATGGATTGTAAGACGCAATTTTAAAATAAAACATTCACACCATTAGCACTTTCACCGGTGAACTAATTAAATTCAATTTCCGGAGGTATAATAAATTATCAATATTTCAAAGTTAACTTATCTTTCAATTGGCTATAACCCACTTTAGTGGTTACATGGTCTAAGGTGCTACTATCACAATATGCTAGACTGCCAAAGATGGGGAGATCGGGGTTCATTCCCGGTCGGGTGTGTTGAATTTTTTCCTAAATGATTTTCCACTCTTCCTCCCCACAAATGCGGCTACACTTCCTCTAAATGCAGCCATACTAATCCCCTTAATGCATTAGTGAAATTAGAATGGGTAATAAGACGCAGTACTAAAAAAATGCCCATATTTTGACAAATTTAATACTAACACACATTGTTTTGTAATATATATTTGGAAAGAAGAATTTAGAAAAAAGTTTGTTAAAAAAATTATTGTGTGTGTGTGTGCCCTGTCTTTCCACCCATTCCAAGTATCCATATATTCACACTGATGGGATAAGGATAAGTAAAGTAGCATTTTGAAGGATTTTTTTTTGCCGTTTCAGGGCTAAGAGTGGAAATCCATTTCCTTAACAAACTCATCTGGAGTTCAAACACTGACCTTGAAACGGGCCAACTAGACCAGCTGAGGTTGAGGTCACGTGCCCACCAATGCGGGGATAAGTAAGTCAAATTTCGTTTTGAGGGAAAACATTAATGTATGGAATAAATAATATTTTTAGAAAATATCAATATTAATGATTATAACAGTAGATACATATTTAAATAACACAATAACATGGATGTAATGTAATGTTTATATTTTGGTTTGTTACTTAATAGATATATCTAAGATAAATATCTAAGTAAGTTGGTAACATTTGCCTCCAAGCGGTTTTTTGGCGGTTTGAGGGGGTTTAAGGAGGATGGATAAACAAAGAGAAACATACAAATTTGTAGAATGAGAGAGGAAGAAAGACCAATTGAATTTCACTATAATTTTCACATAATTAAAAAAAAGTAGAGGAAGGCGATCTTCTTCGTGAAATCCTCTTTGGAATTGAGCCATGATCTCTCCCAGTAAGATTCACGCAACCAGTGGCACGCCTAGAAGTGACTTTGGTAGGAGGGCGTTTACTGATGTCATATTTTAAAAATCCTAATTCTAAGGGCACTTTTAATATCTTTATATACCTTTAGAATGTGTACCTCTGTGGTTTGGGGGTAACGTGCTCACCTCAGGGCCCGATGTTCGTGTGTTCAAACCCAGTCGGGGTCGACGGATTTGTCTTTAATGATACAAATCCGGAACACCACTTACTTCGTGGGGGAAGTAAAGCCGTCGGTCCCATGTTGGTCGTGGCATGTATACCAACCCTGGGAGGTTCGTGAAAATACATTTACTGGAAAGATTGGTAGGCTATTTCACTTTCTACGGAGAACCCCCACACTTCCTGAACCTCCCTAGTATTCGAGATTTATATAAGTTGGGGCAGGTCTCAATCTGCCAAAGGGTTGAATGGATGCCCAGCTCCGGATGAAGAGAAACAACATCAAACCAACCTTCGGCTTCTTTCTTGTCTTAGGAAGATCTACTTTTTTAATGTCAGAGTAAGACTGGTCGACACGCTCAACATATCTTCAGTGCTAAACACACGATTATTTTTGATAAAAAGACCACTTTCAACCACCAACATTGATTGAAATTCTCTAAAATTTGGAGGTTTAGAGACACGTCTTATTTGATTTATTAATTATAAATATCAACTAGAAATTATCAAACGCTTCCAATAATACCTTATTACGCACTAATATTATTTATATGTACACATTATTAGTTAAACAAATTATGACTATACAATTATAATATTATTTTTATTTCCTCCATTGTGGCAACACGAGCTTACAGTTTTACAAAAAGGCACCTCCTACCAAAATCAGACTGTAGTTATACTTCATATGCTGTAAGATTCAACGAAAAGTATTTACGGTCTTGGAGGGTAGAGGGCAAACTCCCCACTCGCCCCTTCTATCCCGGGTGTACCACTGAGGAAGATTAACTGTGTAATCAAATCTGCTCTTTGTATTAACAAGAATTGTACACGGTTCCATCCTCTTTGTTAAATGGAATGTCCCATGACTTTGGAGTCTTGTCATCAGAAGTCCCACCAGGACAACTTGATGACCCTCCCAAGGTTGTCCAGTGTCCATCATCGGCGCGATACATCCATTTCCAGGTTATGCAAACCAAGATAGATGCGCGCGCATTTTGAAAAGTGTGGGAGCGTGAAGGGTTTCATCAAGCTCCTTCATAGCACGCTTATATCATTTCTAGGTCTACATTTTTTAAATCTTTATCTTACAATCAGGAAAAAACCACTTGGTTTGGGGTTTTTTGTTTTTGTTTGTATGTGTTGTTAGCGCCTGGGACCAACACTCTCAATCTTTTGTACTTCATATGGTTTTGAAACACTGGAATACACAGGAATTTAATTTATAATCTCTCAAAAGTGGTTGGTCAAAGTCTAAAGCTTAACATTTAGCGCTCTCGACCAAGGCTCAGAAAAATAGAGCTTGGTGTGTTGCAATAGGTGAAAAGAGACATCTATCAAAGCATTACTTGTATTTCAAGGGAAGGGGATTTTTTTTTATTGCCATCATTATCCCATTTTAAAATATTATATGATCCAAATCAATGACCAGATGGGACTATATAACTCAGCTATAGATCTAGCAGACCAAGGTTCAATCTACTGCGGGGCCAAAATTAATATCACACATATTAAAAAAAACTCTTTTTACTCAGATTTTATAATCGGATCCTTAGTAAAAATCTTTGAGAGCAATCACTAATAACGAGTAAATGAAAAAAAATCCAACAATGAAACTATCTTAGACAAAGTAACAACATCTACCAAAATGGACCTATACCAAACGTATGGCTTAACTTATGAATATATGAGAGTGGATTTAGTGTATTTCTAAACTGTCACATAAGTTCTGACCTATGGCAAACCGATTATACACCCCTTTACTTACTGTAGGATATTTAGTAGCAGGCTCGCTTCTATACATTTTTCAGAATATTTGCTAAATGCTTGAAATTTTTATTTAAAGCTAAGCTCTTATTATTATTATTATTATTATTAATAATTATTATTATTAGCAGAACGTTAAATATAAGGGAATATGGCAAAGGCGTAGAAAGTTAATTTTCCTAGAAGGGTCCTCTTAAAATATTTGATTATACCTTTTGCCAATGAAAGATTGTATACGTATAGGCTTATATGAAACCCCCTGAGGGGGTCCAATTCTCCCTGACCCCACTTTTTACCCCATTGGTTTATGGATAGGGAGGGTATTTTAGAGAAAGTGCATTTGAATTCTTTCATAAAGATGATGGAGAAACCATATTAAAAAATATGTAAACAACTCCCGGTACACCCAGTCGAGATTTGGGCCTTTAGCTCCCATCACTGGCAATCTTGTTTAGTGCCAGCTTGATGCCTTAAAACACGTGACCAACAGTGCAGGTGATGACATGTTTTTAACAACTACTTATATTTGCGGGATTTTAAAATAAAAGTTTCTTTACTGAAGCTTTATTGACACGTTCACCGAAAATAGAAAGCAGAATATGCCTTAGTGGCGCAGTAACTCACTCGTATGTTGACCCATGATGCACTGCAACTCTAGCTTGAAACAACTGATTAGCAACATATTTTATTTTCTAGTGGATAAACATATATTTTAGATCAGTCTCCCTAAGGATGTTTTCATATTATAACGCGGTGTCGTGACACAATCCAATACATCGATACACACGATTTTTATTAACGAGCTATTTCAAATATCCTCACACAAAGGCAAACGAGGCTGTCTGCTAGCTTCTAGTTGTACAGCGCATGCGTTGTCAAATGCACACGCGCACTGAGTTGAGATGTTTGGCTCTGAGATTTGATTGGTTCTCCCGTGCCGAAGATCTCGGGCAGAGCGGATTAAGTAGAGATGATTTGAACTTTAGCAGAACACCTCACGCCGATAAGGCGGAAATCTTGTAATTAGCCTAGAGATTGTCACGTGATCACCTTTTTGTGCTCAGCGCTAGTTTTTTGGTGAACGTGGGAATCCTCACAATTGTGGGTGTCTCTAAACTAGGTTCTGGAACAGAAAACATGACCTCTGGGTGTTAATTATTATTACTTGAGATATTTAACGTGAACTTTATAAGCTGACTGATTGTATCAGCACACAACTTATTAACTAACTTAAATCTATAAAAGACACAACATCCAGCCCCCATCCATTAATTCATCATTGGGAAAGACGAAATCCACATTTCACCACTAATATTTTTTTCGGCCATGCCAGGATTTGAACCCTAGACCATTAGCTCACTACCACTGAGCTAAGGGATCGAACACCTGTTAATTAATTCCTAAGAAAAAAAAAACAATTTACACTGATATACAGGGCTAAAGAATTACTTACAGTTTTCAAAAAATGAGCTAAAATTATGAACTACCTTAATAAATGCACACGACTAAATCAAACACGCACTCTACAAATTATGTAAAATGCAATGAAAAACCTTCCAAAAATAAACTTTTGTATTTTGCTAAATATAACATTGATTTACAAACATCTGCTTCATAAGTAATAGCTACCCCTTCCCAATGCAACCCTCTCTAGCTTCATTGCTGTGTCTCAACAGGAATCTGTACTTTCCAAACCATACAAGCAAAGAGGATACAAATTTCATTGTCTACATTACCTTCTCAATCCAACAACTGGGATTAAAAATATATATGAGTATTCATACATTAATAAAATAATGATAGTATTAAATAAATTGTACGGAACTCCGCACGAACTTTCCCGCTCTATTGTTTAGAAATGGAAATATTTACTCAAAATTCTTAATATAATATACACTAGAAACCCGAGAACAAATTGCACTAGACATACGTAAAGCATTTTTTATTCATGGTTTTAAATTTCATAATTCTATTTTAGAAAAATTTACGTCTTCATTTGTATATTTGGACCAATAAAAAATATCGATATTGTGTCCCCGAGGGCCAATATTTCATATTAAAATTTAGATTTTCGGTTAAAATTTTTGTCATTTTACTAAGAAATGCACAACTTATTGTTATTGAATTGTTGTTAAATTTCTCTTTTATAAAATTTTACCAATAAAATAGGTAATTATTGACTATTGAGTTTAAAATGAGAGATCTAGAATCGTTATGGCCGATTTAGTAAACTGCTATTAATTTTAGGGTTATACAGACACACACATAGACATATGGCGTTGCAAAAACCACATTTAGGGTTCGGGGGTCATGAGATGCTGACATCCATCAATATCTTGGGTTATATCTTTTTGACGGACGTAATACCTTACCTTAAAAAGTTGGCAAAGTTAAAAGAAATATATATTTGTGTATAGCTTGAAAACTTTTGGTTTTATACAAATATATTTCAAGTACAAGATGTTTATAATAAATAGATCCACATGTATGCATTGATAAATAATTTCATATCTCAAAGACTTATGGAGATAAAATTAAAAATTAGAATTTACGCATTAGACCGGAACCCTTAAAGTCATTTTGACGAAAATTTGAAGGTAGCCTTTGGTTTGTAATATTGATAAACACTTAGAAATTAAATCTAATCAAAATTGTTAAAGCCAATTTTGGTAAAATCGATTATTTCTCTTCCACCCTTAACGAAACTACTCTTAATTTTAGGATTGAATATCCAATTCCAAAAATTCCGAGGAGTAAACCCATTAAAACCCTATATACGATGTTTTAGCTCAATCGATAAAATAGTTTAGTCTCTAGCCCCAGGTACAGATTGGCAGACAGACGGCATTGCAAAAATCACTTTTTAGGGTTCAGGGGGATATGAGACGTCAACACTCATCAAAATCTCGAGTTCAATTATTTTGACGATCATAATACTGTAAGGTAGCGAGAAAGTAAAAATATTGATATTGTGTTCCCTTGGGTCAACACTTTGTATTAAAATGTCTACTTCCAGTTTAAAATTTTCAACATCTTATAAGGGGTTGCACATCTTAAGGTTGTTGCATTGCTATTAAATTCCTCATTTATAAATTTTGACCAATAAAATTGGTAAATATTGAATATTGAATCCAAAATGATAGAGATAGATCATTGTTGTAAAAACATTTCCTAAGATGTTGAAAGAAAGAGAACATGCACTTTTTGAGAGACTTACTCATTTCTTACTTAAGGCATTAGAAATTTATTGCGTTAAAACTTAAGTAGCATCTCTTTACAACTAAACTCACAAAAGTGTATTATATTTGCTAATATCTTAGAACTTGTTCGTTTTATAAAAATATATTTTATATAAAAGTTTTTTTATTTTTAATAGTACTACTATTTTGCAATTATAAGTTATTTAGTATTTCAAATAGTTTCGGAAATATGTTAAAAAATGAGAAATTACGCAACTGACCGGAGCCCTTAAAGTCATTTTTCTGAAATATTGAGAATAGCCGTTTTATTTAGAATATTTATAAATCTTTTGAAATGAAATTTAATCAAAATCGTTAGAGCAGATTTTGATAAATTCGACTTTTTCTCTTTTTGCCTTTCAGTAAACTATTCTTAATTTTAGGGTTGGATAGCCAATTCCAAAAATTCCTCGGGGCAACCCTATGAACACCCTAGATACCAAGTTCTAGCCCGATCGATAAAATAGCTTAGGTTCTAGTCGGGGGTACAGACAGACAGACAGACAGACAAGCAGAAATTCAAAACAACTTTGTCGTATTCGGGGAAGGGGGAAGGGGGGAGAGGGGTCATGAAACGTCGAGATTCATTGAAATCTCGAATTAAAATTTTTTGATGGTCACAATACTTTCTATAACTTTAAGATAGCAAGAAAGTAAAAATATACTCATTCAACATGATGCCTTAAAATGAAAATGACAAAAATGACAAAAAAATTACCTGTAAAATAGACATTTATACAACAAGGGGATTATGAACAATACTAAACAAAAATAGGCTACAACTAATTGAGAAATAATTAATTTAAAACGAAAAAAAGAACTATTTTATTAATACAATTTTCGCTGTTGTCAAGTGAAGAATGTAGAAAACGGCATTTTGAATAGTTTTATGGTTCAAGCGTGGTCTTGTATTTAATATCCCGGCTAATCGGTCATGAGACTAACTTATGATGAACAC
This sequence comes from Timema douglasi, assembly GCA_901482245.1. Classification (NCBI taxonomy): domain Eukaryota; kingdom Metazoa; phylum Arthropoda; class Insecta; order Phasmatodea; family Timematidae; genus Timema; species Timema douglasi. Next base: position 17,414 of record CABEEJ010007775.1, on the reverse strand, counting down.
CGAACTATTGGGTCAATATTATAATAATAATGTGATTGGACAAATTTATACACATGATTGTTAAATTGGTACTATGTTCTAAGTGCGGATTGTGATTGTGTACTTTCACTAATTTAAGCCCACACAAGTTGGCATGTGAACAAAGACATCAGTATCGTCTGGATTAGTCTTCCAGTAATGGGGAGGTCAGGGTTCGAATCATTCTTGAGTGTACTGAAGGTAGTTTTTCCTAAACGCTCTTTCAATCTCTTCCCTTGCAAATAACCAGTTCACGCTAACTTTTCTTTCATAAGAGTTAAAATGTATTCCCAACTATTCAATATTCTCCCACCTCACTAAATATTCGTTTTTAAAGTGCTATAAATTTACTTCATTTGTCAAAAAGTCCAAACTAACTTGCCAGGTGGACTTTACGATACATACTTCTAGTAACCTTTAAAGTTTAATTTCAAAAGTAATTTTTAACCATTTATTTAATATGTCGTGACTTACCCCCTGTGTGCTTGATCTGTCAGGATAAGTTGCGGGAGAGGTTGGGTTGCAGGCATAGTAATTGTGTGGACTTGAAATAATTTGTAGGGTTACGAATTTTGGTTTGATAATAGTTACTAAAAGATAGTAAAACATGTGATGTTAGTCGAAAGATAAAGAAATAAAGAGACTGGACGCCCGCGTTGGTGGAAGAACTGGCTTAACTTATCAATACCTAGACCGATGAAGTTGACTGTTACCACGCGTGACCTCTACATAACTCAATATCGAGACCATTGGTTCAACAGATGCCCTCTTAGTACAAGTGCTACTGATTACCCGACGATGTCGTCTGGTACGGTACCGCGTCGAACAGAGTGACCACCCGGGGAATATATGGAATTGTGACAGCCCTGTTGCCAAAAAGTAAAGGTATTTTACACCACGCTATGGCCCCTTTTCTGGCCAACTAGTTCAATCATTGTTATGAATTGTCAGCGCTCTCCTGTAACCTTTGTAATGCGTTACCTCAAACATACTAAGCCAGCGATTTTAGCACGTGCGTCCACTCGAGCTATATAAATTAAAACAAACATCCAAACATTGCTCAGGGGTTATGAAAAATATTAAATTTATGTAATTACGGCTCCTCTACAATCGGTCGCACCCGTTTGACGGACGCGCACTCTTTATGCGCACTCTCAAGATGCGTTATAATTGTTTTCTACCTAAACAAGGACTGTCAACAATGAAATGTTAGGAAACGTATATTTAACCAATATAACTTCATATTATTCACAAATAAGAATAAAATTAATATACACGTGGTTAAATATTTGTGCTGTTTAATTAAAGAATTTAAGATGCAATATCTTTTGCAATAGGCGTATATTCCCAGGAGCTGTTATCCTAGATAAAATAACGATACATTTTATTTGAATACAGTAGCACACATATGTTTGTTTTTGATTATCTGAATTGAAGTCAACGAAGTATTACCCACTTTCTTGTACTATACCGTCTATACGGTACATATCTGACTAATAGAAAAGCTATTAGATCTACTTTCACGTATTTATTTGTGAATTCATAAGATCTACAGTTGTAACTTTTGATTTATATTATCAATACCTACAAAATAACACTATGTTATTAATATTAGCAGCGAATAATATGTTTTTATTTCCTAAATGGTTAGTAAGAACATAAGAGATGGATAGTGGTCATATGTTTCAGACAAGTTTATTCTGACAATTCCGACCTACGCTCTCTTGTGATATTGTAGACAGACAGTACTACGAGTTTGACAAGTGGGTGTTACTGATTGTAGATGAGCCATTAGAAACTGATATTAAGAAGTCGTCCTTCCAATATTACCAGTTTATTTCTCTATTCGAAAGATCCTGGAGAATGGTCCACAAAATACTGGCAATTTCGATAGACAAGCTATATAGATAGTGGAAAGGTTATAAAACTGAGCAACTGGTCTCTACTAACAGAAATAAAATAGATTTACTTGCCATAAAAACCTTGATGGTCAAGGCAATTTGTTTGGTTGAAAAAATACATTGCGGTATTCACATTAAAACTAAATTGTTAAAAGGTAAAAAAAAAAAAAATCTAANAAAAAAAAAAAAAATCTAATGTTACAATAAAAATTTAAGGCAATGAAAATTTCAAGATACACATTTTTTGTTTGAAAAAAAAAATGCTTATATTATTTTTTGAATAATGACGGCGCATGCTTAAAATCAACTCTGTACGGATATAATGTTAACAGTCAAAAATGAAACATACACTCTCAAAATCTTGCAGTGGACCCATTTCAAATAAATTTGATCATTATTGGTCTTTGTCAATTTTAAAATAATACATCTTCTGGGTAAAAAATATATCCCCCCCCCCCCTTTTTAGATATTTAGGAAAATATTTTTGTTTAAGAGTTGATATGTGTTTTCTTTTTCGTAGAGCACAGGGGCTACTAATTACTTGAGCTAAGATGTAGAAATGAGGAGGGTAGCGTTTACAAAATGCTTCCTAATTAACATGTTGAAAGAAAATAAATCCTACAGTGAAAACCACTTCTAAGCACCGACCTCTCCGTCAACTGTAAGCAAATGCAATGCAAATTTAAAGCGTTAGACTGCTCGACAACCGCCGCGGGTATATGAATGTTACTATCCGCACCAGTGGTCGGCTAGTCCAAAGCATCAAGATTGCAGAATATGGGATTACTGGAGAAATTTAGAATCTCAGCTTACGTTTTATGTGCCCCGAACTAAAATAAATGGATGTTATTATTCTCTATTTCCCTATATATCTCCGTCAGTTGGAGCTAAAATCAAAGTAGTTTGATGAATTTCATTCAAACTTGATAGTTAGATGTTTATGGTCATACTTCAATGCGATATTGTGATGTTAGTTATTGATCAAAAATTAAGCTTACTTTTCTAAAGATTAGTTTTTGAAAATTCAAAATATTTAGAAAATAGCTATAGTGATTCTTTTCCGAAAGGCTATTTTGAGAGTATTTTACACATATTACCTACGTATTTTCATGTAAAAAAAATTGAAGGGTACTTTACAAAAATACTTATATTTGAAAACTCTAAATTGTTTAGATATAGGTTTAACATTTTTGTAATTGGGTATTGTTTTACCTGATAAAAAAACACTGTGTGGCTGTAATTTATTGAAAGCCAAGTTTCGAACATTGTGTTTGAAACTATAATGAATTACATGAGAAAATAATACGTAAGATTTTATCACACGACTTTTAAAATTGTAATTTAATTGTAGTCTAATAATGTATAGTGTTTGTTTGGTTCCCTACAAATCCGATTGAGCAACCCGTTCAGAACATAAACATCATAATGTGTTGATTGACGACCTTTCACGAGGAACAGTTGACATTTTCACTCAACCAAAAAATATATGTTTTTTAAAAGACAAAATATGTCCCATTCTCTTATTCTTCAAGCTTCGTTTCCAGGCAAATATCTGGTGAGGCTGGCAAAGTAAATGTTTGGTGCCAGATCGTATTTTAGTTGTCAGTTCCGTCTGAGCAGCGGGCGACAGCCGGTAAGAATATAAATTCTCGACTAACTCTCTTTGATATCGCGGGTCAGTAGGTTATCATTTAGACACTTGTCACGTATGATTTCTTACGTAACAAAATGTATCCCAAACAAAATAAAACTTTCATTTAACGAAAAATTAACAAGTCATCATTCTTACCTACCTTAGTAAAGAAACAAAATAATACTTCGAAATCCTTATTGTCATCGTTAAATGAACCGTGTAATATAACAACTTTAACAGGGCTCTAAAATTGTGTTTGGAAAAAATTGTATACGAATCAATCCACTACCTGGTTTTAAAATTTATGACATGTCTTTAATCACAGCCCCGTGTATTTTTTTTACGATTTGCGTAGTCTATGTCATGTTATGTCAGTTGTAATGGTCGTGTGAGAAGGGCATGAATTCGATATTATGAGCTGAAAAATACGACTCGTTGATTTTATGTCGGTAGGAGAATTAATACTCTACAGGCATAGTGTTTGTAGATTGCTTTTTTTTTTTTCTTCTGAAACAAGATTTTATTAAGATTTCTACAATTTTCATCCTGATCCAGAACTATTTATTTTTATTATATATATTTTTGTATGTATGAATACATTCATGGATATGTTGGTTTTTATATTTATATAGAGTCTGAAAGGATGGATTTGTTCTTTTTTTCAAATTTTTCTTTTAATATCATATATCTGGTTCCTTCAAGTGAGTGATGAAAGTGTTAGTTAGTAAAAGTAGGGAAATGCATGTTACTACTCGGTTATTAAGTTGTTGACATCTCGCCTGCCATTCTGGAATGTAAAACTCGGAATATATAAAAAAAAAGTTACTGGTTGTTATCTATAGGTATGAAACGTGGTCTCTTACCTTACATAACGAAGACAAATTTAGTGTTAAAAAAGGATGCTTATGAATATAAGGGGATGATGCTACTGGGGAGTGGAAGAGGTTACATAATGATTAGTTACATAACCTACTGTACTCATCACAATACATTGTCAGGATAATCAAGTCTCATATATTACAATGGGCTTTAGAACGATAGGCTGTAATGAGGTGGACTGGATAGAGCTAACTCAAGAAAAGAATAGGTCGTAATGAGGGGGGCTGGATAGAACTAGCTCAAGATAAAGATAGGTTGTAATGAGGGGGGCTGGATAGAACTAACTCAAGATAAGGATAGGTTGTAATGAAGGGGGCTGGATAGAACTAGCTCAAGATAAAGATAGGTTGTAATGAGGGTGGCTGGATATAACTAACTCAAGATAAGGATAGGTTGTAATGAGGGGGGCTGGATAGAACTAATTCAAGATAAGGCTAGGTTGTAATGAGGGAGGCTGGATAGAACTAACTCAAGATAAGGATAGGTTGTAATGAGGGGGGCTGGATACAACTAGTTCAAGATAGGTATAGGTAGGGTGTAATGAGGTGGACTGGATAGAACTAGCTCAATATAGGTATTGGTGGCGTATTTTTGTAAGTACGAAAATTAACTTTTGAGTTTCTTATGCCATAAAATAAGTTCTTTATAAAGTAAATGATCAAAAAAGTTTTTTTTAAAGGCTTTGGCAACTTATATAAACATTCATTTATGTATAGAGGCTGTAGTAGAACATAGCTCATAACTTATATGCCCCCAAAAATAATAGAATGGTGTCCATATTAATGTTTACTTCTTAAAATGCTAAAGTACTAGGCTATAATATAGTAGGCTTATTGCTTATTTAAAAAAAAAGGTGCTTTAACAGTTGAGCATAACTTTATACACGCCAGAAACCAAGTGGGTTGGATGGAGCTGTATGGCAGTATAACAAGCAGGGTAGGATGAAAATACAAATTACCATACAAAGTGTGTTGTGACCCCCCTATTTAGTTACATCATTCAATTCACAAATTATACGTTCTTTTATGAGTTACCTTGTGTTTCCCGGTCATTTATTGCTTAATGATTAACCAAAACACATACATAATTTGATTTTTCAAAGTGGAAAGTTGAAACATTCAGACCATGTCTATTATGTCTAGGCTCACATAAAATAGTTATGTATTTATTCCAGGTAAACGCCAAACTCGTGTACTATAACAGTTGTATACATATATAACCCAAGCAGATCATCTGACCGGCAATATCTTAGCTATCTAACATATTTTCATCCTAGTTATAAGCTCACTCCTGTAATAATTATGGGTGCTCTATCTGAAACATTGGTACGAAAAAGTTTGCCTGGTATAATTTTACATTTTGATTAGTTTAGTTAAAATAGATGCCATTATTCACATGCACTTAGTATCGGGAAGGAATCGTGCGTTATTATAGTCAATTCAGAACCGATTATAATCTCCCACTATCACCGTTTGTCGTATTATGTAGATATTAAATCTACTATGACCCCATTAGGTCTCTAATCCAAATTTCTCATATTGTGAAAATTATTCCTAAACTTCCGAAAGCTTAACTTTTACCACTTTCACGCCAAATGATATGAGAGATTATACTAAATACATGAATAATTAGCATATAAACTGAAGGGTGTCCAACAAATCAAAATAAAAGTTGAAATAAAATAGTATCAGCACCTACTGCAGGTTAAAAAAGGGATGTAGGCTATTTAAAGTTCGGGCATCTCCTAAGACACTTCTGTTTAACGATAACTATTCTTGTAGTGAGAAATGTGTAGAAAATATAGACAAATATCTATTTATCGATGCTCATCATTCATAACATTTCAATATATTGTTAGTATTATTGCATTAAAATTGATGTTTATATCAAGAGTGACAGCTTCAAACTACATGACGCATGGGTTTATAAAAGTAGTTCTAGTTGTAGATATCAGATAGAGCCTACTGCTCTCTCTAACAGAATCCAAAACTATAACTGTACTAGCTTTGTTTGAATGCAACTAAAGTGCATGTATTTACTCATATTGTCAAGTTGACAAAGATAGATTTTATTTGATATTTTAATCACACCACTTATTCAATAAAAAATAGACTGTTCAAATATTGGGCTAAGTGTTAATTAAATGAGCTTATTTCAATGTTGTTGCCGGGTTTGTCTGTTTGATTAAGACCTCACACAAATAATTTATATTCTTACATGCATTCCATTGCTTCATTGTGTATTTAGTTCAACTATTTGGTAAATGTGACAGTACATAGTCTATATGATTAACACAGGTCTTTAGAGCAAAAGTTGACATCCATTAGCTGTAGAGTTCATGTTTAAGGAGTTAGTCTCTTCTCAATGAACATTTAGAATAGCAAGATGGTTCAGGCATTTCTAGACAATGATGGATCTAAGAGAGATTTTCAGTCTTGAAAATGTCCACTCTGCTGTTTAAATTTACACAGAAATCGCTGGGAGGAGTCGGACGAAATTCACCAGCTCTGGACTCATGTCCTTCATTTGATGTTTTTCTGAAGAAAGTAAACTCCAGTGCCACGCTGACAACCCTTTCGTTCCTTGTTTTCAAGATGCCGATAAACATATATCTGTTTATAACCATTATTTCTCCATCATTGTCATCCTTAAATTGTTTACCGAACTCATGAAACTCATTTCGCATGCCGGTGAGAAAGTGTTCGTCGTTTAATATGAAGTCAATAATCTTGGACATGAATCTGTTTCTGATTCACTCTACGATCATATCAACGACTTGATTGATCACTGATGGTAGAATTACTTCTGGGTAGTAAAGGGAAGAACGTCTCTGCTGCTTGCATGATTTAATTGGTGATGAATTTTCCTTCTTCTTGGCAGCTTCTGTTTAGCAACTTTTAGATTTTCTGATTTTGAGTTTGTATTATCTAAGAAAGTTTCATACTGCGTCTAGAATTTTCTTGGGAGCTCAAACAATGTAGCATCTATTTCTGAGGCCATCAGAAATTAAAGTGATTTTCATTGAAGGGTACTGTTGACCATCTCCATGTGGCCGAAAACTTTTCAAAGAAAAGAAAGATGGAAGAAAATACTAAATTTCTCCATTTGAAAGTTAAAGCCATTGGATTTTGAACTCGCATCCAGTTTTTCTGATTCTGGTAACTCCTCCACAAAGATTGCGATGTATGCTAATTTCTCTATGGAACTTATGAGTACATTGCAATTAGAGAGGACGGGTGAACTCTATGTATATCGAACTGTTTAACGAATTGGGAAAAAGGGACGCAGATTCATAGCCATATCCCTATATTGAGCTAGGTCTATCAAGTCATCCTCATTTCCTATTTTGATCTTCTTTTATCCAGTCAAACTTGTTACAACCTAATTCTGATGCTATCCTCCCATTTGGGTCTAGGTCTTCCCATTAGATTTGCCAATCAATACCCTGAACATGGTTGCATACCTTACCCACCATAATCTTAGAGATTGGACAATCGTAATAATGTCTGGTGACAAGTACAAAGTATGGAAATCATCATTATGTAGCCCACTCCACTCCCCAGTAGTCTCAACCCTTTCCTAACCAAATACTCTTTGGTTTAACCATTTTTCCGAATATTCCTACCATACTGGTAATTTCTAAACAAGAGGTGGACATGTTCCTTCCTTTGTTCCATGTCATTGACGTCTTGACGTTTTAGACCAAATTAGGATCGTGGTGAATTTTGTTGTTATACCTTTGAAAGTTGATCAGGCAAGGTTACTGAATCTAATGTAATCGGGCAGCTTATTCTATTCAGAGATATGAGTACAAATAATTATTGTTTAATGGATCAAATAGCCGATGCTATCATTTATGCATTTTAGTGAGGATAACACGATTTAGATATCATATTCGGAAAATTGAAAAATGACACCTGGACACGGGAATCGAAGCCGGGAACTTCGGCTTAGTACGCCAATACGCCAATGCTCTTACCACTGAGCTATCCAGGATTCGTCCCGTGCCCATGGTCATTCTTCACTCTTCACTCATATCACTCATATGGCTGCGTTGTCTGATGGCTGTGATCTTATGTAATCACGTATTTATAAGCTGACGACATCCACACGTCCATCAAAGACTCTGCCTTTAACTATGAGTGAAGAGTGAAGAGTGAAGAATGACCATTGGAACGGGATGAACCCTGGATAGTTCAGTGGTAAGAGCATTGGCATACTAAGCCGAAGGTCCCGGGCTCGATTTCCGTGTGCAGGTGTCATTTTTCAATTTTCAGAATATAATTAATGTTTAATAAGACGTGTTCTAAAGTTGTGTAATTATAATTAATACTTTGTTGCATTAATATATTTTGAGCAACATAAAATGGTCAAACAATAACAATTACTGGGTAAGTTCTTATACAAGCGGTTAGATACAATAATTGTAAGTTATATGACCAGTTTAATTTTACCACTAGAACAATTTTTAAAATATATTAAAATTGAAAATCTTGAACACTAAATATATTTTCTTACCATTCTACTAAAAATATTGGATTTTATAAGTTTGAATTTTTATTTATAAGTTGATAAGATTGAAAGATTAAATTTCTTTTAGATATATAGTTATTCTTGTCTGAAAGTTGTTGATTCTTTTTCATTTTAGTTGATCTTGATCTTTTTTACAAATACATCTGAAACCTATAAGCTATTTTGGAGATCACTAATATCATCGGCTAATTTCAGCACATTACAACATTATCAGATTTTTTTTATTTTGAAGGGAAGGTTCTTTGTAAACAATTAGGCCTAACATTAATACATTCACAAACATATAAGCTACAATATAAGAAAGAAAAAAAATTGAATCTATATTTAAAAAATAATAAGAAATAGTCATATCAATTATCAACCCCCTTGAGAGTTTAGTTCTATTTTCATGTGTTCGTACTCCAAACCGTGTGCTCAATAGCCTTCATTTTAATTAAGCTCCTAATGTACCAGTACATTAGGTTTTTCGTGATGAGGGTGGATTAATTTATTTTTATAATTGGTATGGTCTTACGTCATTTTCAAGCAGTTCATGTTTTAATTTTAATGAGACACATCTAAGGTCTTCAAGGTATTTCGCAGATAGCTAATTTCGGCATGTCTTAAAATAAAACACAATAAACTTATTGTTTAAACATTCTATTCTTCGTGACGAGGATGGAGTGTGTATACTAGAATTTTGATATACATTTTTTATAAATTACAAGCATATTTTTATGTTGTCAACAATGATACTTTTTATTAGCGATGTTTTATGAGTATGGTTAAGATCTATCAAAAGTAACAGCTTAAAATCACATGACTTAACGTATGAATACAATAATGTAGATCTAGTAGCTTTACTAACTTTCAGATAAAGTTCTTCTGCTTCGGTAGTAAAATGCTCTAGTATGTCATTCTCAAAATAAACCAGACTCCCTATGACAGGAAGATTGGGCTTCGAATCCTAATCGGGTATATTGGGGGTGTTTTTTCCCTGAATTACTTTTCACTCTTTCACCATGCAAATTGGGGTACATTTCTTTGAATGCTTGCATTATTAACCCTACTACACTTGCATAATTAATTATAATATGATGATATGTGAATATGAGTGTATATATATATATATATATGCCCGAATGGATAGTGACTATAAGCTTAGCCTTTGGTGCTATATTCTTGGTTTAGTTAGTTTGCAATTGGTGTGGTAGTAATTTAATTTTGTGTTGATAAATGGTTGTTGGAAAATAATTAATGAGTCATAGAGCAAGTGCATGGGTTGTAAGATGTTGAAGTAAGGTTGTGGTAAGTGGTCTAACTCGAGAAGATTGAGCCCTCATCTTTGTTATAATTACAATTCAACCCTTATTTTTGAGAGGGTAATTAGTCCCGGTTTCTATGGGGTTCTGCTTTCTCCAATCAGAGCTGCTGGGTCACAATTGATCCCTAGGAAAGGGGTGTGATAACAAGATGGGGAGTAACAAGCGTGCCAAAATGCAGGGAGGGGTAACATATCATTTAAACGTAACATACTATTCAAAATAATAGCACAAAAATACAATCGTATCTATGATCCTTACTTGTGATATCAAAACTATTAAGAATCAAGATAGCTTACCTCGGTGGTGGTCTAAGGCGTCACTATCACAATAGACTGTATTGTTGAAGACTGGGGAGATCGTAGTTCAAATCCTTGTCGGGTGAACTGAGGGTGATTTTTCCTAAATGTTTTCTTAATCTCTCTCCACACAAATGTGGATACACTTCCTTTAAATTCAACTTTCTTTATCCTTAGCACCACATTAAATTGATTATTTCATATGTTTATAATCCAAACGCAGTGCTAAAAATTAATTTAATAGCTCAGAGTGGACTTGCATACTAATATAATAAATGGTTCGACACGATCGTTTATATATTTTCCCAAAGAGTCTAAAAGACAACATTTTAGAACCAGTGATTGTATGGATATAACAAATATATAGAAGCATGACGCTTGATGGTTCTATATATTTTGTTTGGTAAAATTTGAGAGAAAATGTATCTGCATTTGATGGAGGAGAGGTGGGAAAATATTTAATATACCCTTCCGCTATTGGAACCCTAATCTCTGTGTCACCAGCAATTCAGTACAACACAAGACCATGTAACCACCGATACGTATTTTTATATAGTTGAACGATCCACCGATATAGTTAAATATTGGGATGGCTCAGTTGGTAGAGCAGTGGCTGGCTTGTAAATTTGGACGACCAGGGTTCAAATCCTTATTCTAGTATTATTTTTCAATAACTAAACATTAATAATCCAAAACATAATACTTAAGTAATGAGGTGATAATATATTTAACAATAGAGAGTGATAAATGATAAATATACTATACCTTTTAAAGCAATTAAATTTAAAAAAGTATCTTGTTGAGACGGAGATTAATCATTATAATATTAATTACGAATTATTGTAATTTTGGCTCATGCAACGTAACCAGTCATCTGAATCACTGAATCATTGTGACCCAAGGAATCGTGTGTCGGTTGCACCTGGATAGTTTCGTGACTGTGACGTCACAAATTATATTACATGGCCAAATTTGCGTGGATGGAAAGAGGAAAACAAATTAGTAAAGTCCACTCTCAGTACACTTGACCAGAATTTGAGCCCAATCTCCCCATTATCGACAGTTCAGTAAATTGCGAGAGTGACGCCACAAATCAGTGGTTCCAAACATTTTTTGATCGTGACCCTAAATATAATATTTTTCCGGCCTGGCGACCAAAATAATCAATACATGTAATTCCAATTGCCTATTATTTTCATATTAGTGTTTATTAAATTAATGTAATTGAGTTAATTTAAATAAAAAATCAGAATATTTCAATACATTTATTATCAAAGATAACATAAAGCACAATAAATTATAAGGATCAGTTAAAAATATTTTTAGTGAAAATGTGACTTTGTTTTAATGTTCAATAAGTGACCAAAAAGTATCATTCCAATGGCTCCTACTGTGCTGTTTGATTCTTTGGGAAAGTTCTTTTGAATATTTATTTTGTATCAATAAATGTTATCAACTAAATTGGGTCAATTTCAGTAACTTTTTAGCCTTGCGAATATAAAATTACACAATATGGTCCCGTGGGAAATCCAATTAGCGAAAAAACAGAGCGTTTCAATGACAATCATGATGATGCTTGATTTTGTAGGTGAGTTCTTCGAGTTCGAGTGATATGATGAACAGAGTAAAACGTGAATCATTCTGAGAATCTTGATCGTGACAAGACCTGAAAATCCTTATTCATAAATGTTGGCTATATTGTCAGAAGAGGGAAAAGAGCCTTTCAACTTTTTGAGGTAGAATGGGTTGGTCCTTGAGCTGGGCACAAAATTCTGAGTATACTAATGTCCCAAAACATTCTTTCAGCAAGTTTGCTAATTTCAGTATTGCAGTAATTCTTAATACAATTTGAGGCCTTTCCATGGCCCTCAGGAACCTCCTTACTACCCCTATTGGGGTCTTGATCCAGGGCTTGGGAACCACTGCCTCAGACCATTCAATCTATGAGGCGGGTTTTCATTTAAGAGCCGCAATCTACGGATTTACACAATGTTGCTAGATGTATGATTTTGAGACATAGCTCCCCCATCCTCTTTTACATTCTCTCCTCCAGCAAAAATATAGTTCTATATACAGGTTGGGGCGGAAACAATTATACGATCTATGGTGAGTAAAGCTATGAACAACTTGCTGAGGTTTGTCTGACGTGCGGTGGAGATCACCTGAGTGACATCTTCAAAAAGTAAAAAAGGGTAATATGTAGTTTGTTTTTATTTAGCTAGGGAATTTTTATTTTTCAATAAAGTGTTAATTTATTAGTCTATAATAGTCTAGTTGGTGCATAGCTCGAACGGGTACTAAGAGGCAGTGCTAGAAAAAAGTCTAATTGTTCTCGCCACACCTGTACATGTTCTTTAGGAGTATTCAATCTTCTTTAAAATTATAATTTACTTTATATTTGAAACTTAATATTTAATTTGATATATTGTGCTACACAGTTATTCAAAACAATATCTTGTAACAACAATTTTTACATAGTTTGCAAACATTAAAATTTTTGAATAGACATTTACAAATTTAAGCTAAACTGTTTTGGTATACCAATTAAACAAATAATTAAAACACGTACGATGACTACTTTAACGAGATACCTATGTTATGCGGAATAGTTTCATATAATTAATAAAGGATAAACATTGACAAAATATGGCAATATTACTTAGGTTTAATATGATTGGTGGGTAGTTATCGATAACTGCAATCTTAAGTGATTTTCTAACTTATTTCAAGAACAGTGATCATAAATACCTTGAGATGAATAAAAAGCACGCAGGAAGTTGAACAGGCTGTAAATTAAAGTGGGGTTTAATGCTTTTTTTGCCTATGCAATTAAAAAAACACGTGTTCAAAGAGGATGTTTAACATGGGCATAAAATAAACTCTAACGTATATGATTGAATATAACGGTGCTCATTTATAAAAAATAGATTTGATTATTTTATTGTGAGCGAAGAGATTTTTTGAATAAGATATAAATATATTGAGCTCTTAACGATTATTTGAAAATAGTTTAAAGAGAATTTTCTAATTTCTGATTTTTAGGATTAATGTTAAATAAAATAATATCCTTACAAATAATCGGAAAATTCTTTTACACGTGCATTATTTTAACATTATTTTAAATATAAAAATATATAATATAAGCGTAAAATATATAAATGTTACATTTGTTTATACCTATATTAATAATAAATAAATGTGCTACTGGTAAATAGCATAATTCATTACAATATAGGCTTGTTTAGACCTTGTTATTGAATAAACTATTTACTCTCCCTTTGAACGTGTCCCTCCAGATTATTCGAATTGCAATTCGGATGGACTAGGTTGTAGCCTGCAATATACATTCTTGGTTTATTCCCTTGAGTAATAAATTTTGAACCCCCATTGATGTATGATACAGTACATTTGGTTTAAATGTTTAGCTTGTTGAGGGAGGGATTGGAGTTAAAATCCATGCCAAGTGTACTTAGGGTGTTATTCTTAAATTTATTTTCACATTCCCTCCACTCAAATGCTGATACAATTCATCTAAAATATGCCTTTATCATCTTACTTTACTAGGGTAATTAATAACCCAAACGAATACTAAGACATGGTGAAAATAAATAAACAGTAATAATAAGCATTATTAAACTCCAACCCTATGTATCATAGTACTTACAAATTATTATTATTATTAGCACCGCGTCTTACTACCCGTTCGGGTTATACGCACTTACGCTAATGTGTAATGGTAGGGTGATTTGGTGATTGGGAGATGAAATGGAGGACCTACAGTTTAACGTGGAATCCGAACCACGGTGGAGACCTGGCATTCCTCACATTCACAAGTACTTACAAATTAAATTTCTAGGACCGGAAATGCTTTTCTACTAAACAAATCATGAATGTTCCACAATCTGTACTGTAATAGTTCTTGATATTTCTAGGCACTGGTGGTGGAATCATATTTGTATGGGGGACAGGAGGGGCAAAATACTGTTTTAGGGACATGGCTTTCACTCCCGCCCCTCCCCCACTCCCAGATAAATGTTTGCAAATTGGTTGTCCTTAATTTAAAAGCTATTACGAGTGGTCATCCCACCCAGTTTTTTTAGGATAGGTAATGTGTATAAGTTAATGGAATACTCTTTCCAAGAAACTTTTTGAAATTTGGATGGTTCTTGTAGCTATTTTAAATAGTCCTTACACGTTTTTTTAAATATAGATTTTCCAAAGGTTATTTGAAAGTATCTACCCCCTGACATTTTTTATATTTGGCTGCTTCTAAAAGTTATTTAGATTACTCTTCACGGCTCATCTGAATTTGTTTAAATATTACATGCTTCTAGAATCTGATTAAAGTGGTCTTTGCTTGACAATATTTTGAAAATAGGATCTTTTTAAAAGATATTTTTAATTGTCCCGTCCTGGGAATATTTTGAATATTAGATGCTTCTAAAGTCTAGACTCTGAAAGATCTTTGGAGTGGCCTTCCACCATTTTATTTTTGAAAATATAATGCTTTCAGAAATTATTTGGAGTGGTCCTAACATGATGTCAACTTCGGTGATCTTTGGGTAAAATGTTCGTATCACTACCCGATGTTCGTGAGCTCAAACCCAGTAGGGGGTCAATGGATTTTTCTTGAGCTATAATAATCCGCAGAACAAATTTCCTTTGAAGGAAAAGTAAAGCCATCGGAGCCATGTTGATTGTGGCCTGTAAAATAACCCTGGAAGGTCTGTGGAAATATCTTTCCTGGCAAAATTGGTAGGCTCTTTTGCTCTAGTTCAAAGAAATTATCGTGTGCTAATATAATCAGTCAGCTCAGAAATTGTACGTTACATACTTCAAATAAAATTAAATGCATCTAAAATATATTTGGAGTGGTCCTTCTCTTTAAAATTTGAAATTTTGATGGCTCTGAAAGCTATTTAGAGCTGCCACATCTGATTTTTTCTTACAGTTAGAGACATCTAGAGGCTTCTTAATGTGGTCTTCTCCGGCAAATCTTTGAGAATTGAATCTATCTAGAAGTTTTTTGGATCATGAACTAAGACCATCATTCAGCTTCATATTTGATATCAGAGCATTTGAAATATATTTAAAGGGGAAAGAGGGGGATTTCTTCAAGAGAGGGTGGTATATTTTCGGCTCCCACGGTTACGCTGCCACTGTTTCTAGACATATATGTGATATAATTTTGGCCTTTTTTAAAACTATACTATTTAATACGGTGGTTATTAACGAGCTACTGTATATTCGCACACATTAAAAACAAGAGCAGAAATGAGACGTGATCATGTGATGAGCGCTAAATCAATCACAATATTTCAGAACCATACGCAATGTTCGATTGGCGTGACTTGAAATTAATTGTTTAAACTTTCTTGATTCTTCGTGACAACACATGCTTGTGAGACCCAACAAAATTTTAAAACCAATCCCCTCAATTAGTGCGCATGCGCATATATAGTGAAGTACAAGTATTCGTCTGTATCCACTGTTGTTGTGATAAGGTTTGATAATCACCCTTAAATGTAAAAAGTATACATCGATATAGTTATCTTTTGTTTTGTTTTACGACACAAAACCTTAATTTGAAACATCCATCGTGATATTGATCTTAAAGTATTGTTTATCTACTATAAAATAAAATATGTAGACAGTAAACTGGTTTTAGTTTGTGTTGCTAAACATTATGTGTCTACATACATTTCTGTTAGTATGTAAATGGCAGATTATACTCTATACTTTCAGCGAACATGTGAATCAATCTTAAATCTAATGGAGAGTGAAGATAAGGGGGTGGTTTATAGGACCGGCACCTGTATAAGTGTGAATAAAGATTGGAGAAACCACTGTTATGGGTCACAGATAGAAAACAACCTCTAGTGCTTATATAATGTGCTTGAACCCCAACCTCGCAGTAAACAGTGGACACGTACAATGCGAACTAAGGCTTTAGTCCGTAGGACCAATGATGTGGGTACATAATTTCGTTTAAGAAAATCCTTATTCTTATGAGACTCAGACCAGCAACACTTAGAGGTTCTGACTAGTGTTCATAAACCTTACCTCTAAGTGTCATGGGTTGCAAACAATTTGTATTTACAGTAAAATCTCGGTAGTCTGAACTAATTGGGACAGAAGCTTGTTCGTCTTAGCGAGAATTTAGATTGACCAGGATAGTACGTGGAGTGAGTATTTCCACAAATTATTTTAAATTACAGTTGAATGAGCTTAATAACATTCACATTCATTTGACTAATGTATAGCAGGTGATGTGTAATGTAATCTTACATTTACAGTATATAATTATATAGTAGATTACTGTTATTATTTTTAGTCGCAAGGAAATACATGTGGTGAATACAATATGTAAATATTAATTATTTACTTTCTCTTTTCTTATAATTCTATTTTAACTTTCAGTATGTTACACAATAAAATATATTTCATTTGACTCAGTTTTGTTTTTAACCTACATTTTCAGAAAATTGTTATAGGACTATCCAGAATTTTTGACTACCAGGGCTCAGTTTATCAGGGTTTTATTGAAGGCCCTAATTACAAAGGACAATTCATATCGCTTACTAAAATAAATAGTACGGAACAATCATAGGTCATTTCTCATAATTTTATATTACAGTTTAAAAATTATCGGCTATCAGTAAACTACCCTTAAATGATTTTATTTTACGAAAAACAAGTATACAGTATTCTTTATAATTAGCAGATCTACCCGGCGTTTCCCGGGGTAACCACGCAAGTAGTGTATGAATTGAGAGTTCCAGCGCACTTTCTCCCATAAGGTTTAACATTGATCCTCACCGCACCCCGTGTAAGGAAGATCACTTTCTCC
>CABEEJ010007774.1:6762-26487 GCA_901482245.1 Timema douglasi | reverse complement strand
TCAGACGTCTGTTAAAACTGCCATTCCTTCGCTTCCGCCATACTTGCAGAATAGTTTGTCGAAGCATGGTGTTTGTATTCGGGAACATCCACTTACAGTAAGTAGAACACAAGTGATATTATTGCAGAATATATCAGTTTTAATTCTCTTCTTTGGATTCCTTTATTTCAGTTTAGTATTTTGTGCAAATTACGGTTTGTAGATGCAATTTTACTTGAGTGAGATAATACATTATGAGTACTTTCTAAACCTATATAGCTTAGCGGTATAGTAAACAATGTTGCATATTTTATATGCCACAAGATTATATTGTTTAATTCATTATTATTCACGACACTAGGAACTTTCTATAATATTTAATTTTTAAATAATATTTATAAATGAACTTACCTAGCTCTGCATATGTAATAAATATGGCGGTAAATACAAATCAGTTAAGCAAGGGTAGTATATCATACATTGTTAAACAAAGGTGATAAATAAAAGTTTATAACAGTTTATTGAAAACAAAATAAAAAAAAGAATAGTTACATATTCACAAACATGAGGGCATATCACACTTTCCATATTAATTGTACGGCGTAAACAATGTAACTAGAAACATTGTTACCAAATTGCCGTGTTTTTTGGAAGGCACCTTAAATTGATACTCAACCAAGACAACAATGCTTGGGTTGAAGAATGAATAACGTGTGACTCCTTAAAGAAGTACATGCGTGCTTTCAAAAATGAAAGTGTTCAAAACAAATAACTACAGCAATACTAATCAGAAGGATTAAATTAAGTTATGGTTAAACAACAATACACAACAATACTCTAACCCTACTGCAGGTCCTATTAGCCTCAAATATGATAATGATGGTCAAATAATGATGTTGAACCACTTTAAAAACTAGGGAGTCTGTATTTAAGGAGTTACAACGATAGCTGCTTACTGAATTAGCTAGCGTTTGCTAACTCCAAAAAGAGTAATATGAACCAAGACAACTGACCCAACAGCTGGAAATATTAGTTAACACATAGTAAAAATAAATATATTAGGAATCTCTGCCACCAGGAAACCATGGCAGACTTATTACTAATAAGTACTGCCTGATCATACAATAGTATAGACAACACTCAAAAATAGTCTGGCGACGGACTACAACAATTGAAAGTTTCTTAACATTAAATAGCCAACCAGCACTTGAAGGGAGCCAGACAAATATAAACATAACAACACGAGGGGCCCCCCCTTCTGGGATAAAAGCATACCCACGTGTTGATCACCCCACGGGGGGTGCGGGGGTGGAACAATGACAAACTAAACATTTATAACAGCCCAATACCAAATTAGGTCATGCAGTAACTCCATGGATTAAACTTATTTACCTTTTTTTTCTTACAATAGGCTAACCTTTAGAGACATGGTCAAATAGAACAGGGCATCAGATTGTCGCCCAAAAATGTAAGACTAGTCATATGAGCATAGTAAAACAATAAACAAGTGTGGTCATAAGGACATTGTTTAGACAAAACAGACTCTGGGAAAGAGTATACTACTACAATGAACAAATATTGAAGCCTTTCATATGAAGAAGAAGAATGGCTTCCATCCCGTCTCCCAACAGTATGTCTCGAAGGCTGCCTCCTAGGTTCGGGGACGGGGATGCGTCTGCTGCGTCCCCGATGGATACCTCGTCGTTTTCGAGGGTGTCCGGTGGCTCCGAATCCCTAGCTGCTGGAGCTCGTCGCCTTCCCGATCTTGGTGTTGACGGTGGCAGCGGCGCGGGGTTCTCTTCCAGTCTCTAACAGAATAAAAACATAATTCAAACAGATATGACATGATTATTGTGGCGAGGGGGTGAGACAGACGGAACAACCATCTTGACCGCTGCTTGTAGGTAAGGTTGAGATGAAGCCTCACGAATGCTCGTGCAACGAGTTGTTGAAATGGAATACAATAATAGTCGCAGTCACATATTAGCATGCTAGGATGCACCATGAAGGGGAACATGAGGGTGAAATCCAACCGACCAATTGGTCCCACCGTGTGGTTTTGTATTTTAAAACAAACGGATTGTCGCATTTCGTGAAGGTTCTGGAACAAAGAAAAAAAATATTATTAATATTGATGGGGGAAAAAGTATATTGGGAAACGGAATTAGGGTTTTTAGAGTTACGTGTGGAGAAACTACTGTATGGGGTCTGGGTGAGAGCCTCCCAAACCACCGTTTGAGACTTCTCGCTTATCCGAGCATGGCTTTAGGATGTTGGTGGCAACCTCCAGGGCCAATGACGTAATTACCAAGCCCCTCAATAAGAGGATTGGTGGCACCGGTAAGTCTGTCGTAGAAGTACTGCGCCAGCTTTCGGAAGTGGTCATTGATGGTAGGCATATCCAGGTCACGAAGCAGAGTCATATTTCGAACGTACCAATGTGCGTCCACAATGATCCTCAGACACACGCTCTGGAACGCCTGCATCCTCCTCATATACGTGTCCATCAGGTAGCCTCAATAAGGACACGCATATTTGAGGATCGGCCTGAGCAACTGCTTGTACAGAGTCAGACCGTTCCTTGTAGACAGGGCACTATGCCTGTTAAGAAGTGGGCCTAGGATTCCCAGCCTTTGACTCACCTTGTTAAGTCTCTCAGTGAAGTGTAGTTGCCAGGTCAGTTTGGTGTCTAGCGTAAGTCCCAGGTACTCAGCACTGTTCACCCATCTGATCTACTCTCCGAATAGCCGGAGTGGTTCTGGCCAGTATAACTTTCTTTTCCATGTTGCTGTGCTCTTCTCCAAGTTTATACTTGTCCTCCAGTTGTTCAGCCACTTCTTCAACTGCATCAGGTGCATCTGGAGTCGCATCTCCACCAGCTGCCCTCACCACGACTACGCTACTAGAGCCGTGTCGTCCACATACAGTGCCAACTTGGTATCTGGGGATTTAGGAATGTCGTTCACATACAGACTGAAGCGCACCAGGCCCACGAGGAAACACTGCGACACTCTAGTATAGATGCTTCTGACTTGGAAAGTGGCGTTCCCAAAGGTAGTGGAGAAGGTCCAATGGGATGGATAAGATTATACAACCTTAAGTAGGTAGAATTCGGATTCAGGGAGAGGAGTTTGAAAAGGAGACCTTCGTGCCAAACACGGTCGAAGGCCTTTGCCACGTCGAGAAAGAGAGCATCAGTCAGCCTGTTGATGTTGAAGTTCCTCATGACCTTCTCCGAGAACCAGACGAGTTGGCGAGACTTAGCGTGTCCCACCCAAAAGCAGAACTGCTCGTTAACAAAGATGCCCGTCTCGGAAATTCCCGCAAATAGGCTCCAGAGGCTGTAAAGGAATATTCTGCTGATACTGTCTGGGGGTTATAAAATAGTGGCCACTGATGCTCTGAGTGTCACCCTGGGAATCAGCCCTCTGGACTTACATGTACGAAGGAGAGGGGCCGTGTATTTGATAAGGAAAGAAGATATATCCAGAACTGAGAAGCTAATCAAAGAGGAAGTAACCTCTGTTGTGGAGATTGATCTTGCCTTAAAGATGGAGTGACAGGAACGCTGAGAAAGGAGTAACAAATGTAGGAGAACATATCACCCTTTTCCAAGCATAAGAGAGAGAATGCTGATGAATCACCTGTAGCTTTCCCAGGGCCTGGTGCACCACATCACTGTTAAAGGTCCGTACATGGCATCTCTACATGAGATGGGACTAGCGGTGATCAGACACTGTATTTGTGTGGAGGAGGCTGCACTGGAGCACGTGGTCCTGGGTTGTGAGTTAACACACGAGACAAGATGGATCCCCAATATGAAATACAGGGCAGATTAGTTGGAGATGTCTTGAGAGACTCGACTTGGTGGAGCCTCCTTGACATGATATCTGGGACAATATAGAAACGTGATAAATAGGCATACATAAATAGAATGAAGGTAGCTAGAACCCAACAAACAAAGAAAAGACAGAAGTGAATCTGAGGTGCGAAACTTGACTGATACTGAAACTGATACTGGGAATATGAGTGAATAATTACAGGAGGAGCACACGGAAGGATAAGATACCATTGACAACTGGGCATATCTTGGACGTAACCGGACGAGGATAAAGACAAAGACAAATTGAGATACTGACAAATGGATATAAGTGGATATAATAAGAATAAATATGGGGTATTCTAAGTATCCTGGAGCTGCTGGGAGTCAGAGCGATGGAATACATGATCTAAAGCTCGGAAGGAACATCGCGCTGGTACTAGCAGAAGCTTGTAATAGGAGTATAGCCCCTGACGGAGGAGGCTATCCCACCGTAACAGAGTCCCACCTCACTTGGGAACAAGCGATGATGGGGAGAGGTGGAAAGGGATCTCCTCAGTAAGCTAATGGAGAGGGACGTGTGTGTTCAGCAGATATCCGCTACAATCAGGAAGCAGATTCAAAGGACGTCCAGAAGAAAGTGTAACAACATAGTTGCAATAGCAGAAAATATACAGTGTATTTTAGGTTAGTTTTAGTTTAAGATTAATTTAAGATCCAACCTTAGAGTTGCTTTTGGATGATATAGTTGGAGCACTATCTTCGGTAGGGCACCTCCCCAGATGGCGGAAAGGGGGATGCCCGTCTCCACTGGATCTCCCAATTACCCTAGGGATTTGTAATGCAGGGATCGGTGGGAGAGCCAACAGCGGAGGGTGCCGGGGGTGTAATATACCCGGAGTGTACCAACTTATGAGATCTCTTAGTGAATTTATGGAGATATGCGGGCTAGTTAATATATAATATTTATAGCTGAATTTTTTAAAAAAATAAATTCAAACTGTAAATGGGAATAATTTTAGGATAAATAATTAACTAGACCTAAATAAAATTGTAAGAAGTAAACTCATAGACCTAGATTAATTAAAAAATAAAATTCGTATCGACCCATAGCAATAGTGGCCGTAAGGAGAGAATGGGTAGCTTCATTCATAGAAAATGTAACCCCCTCCACCCGTGAGAAATAATAGGCATGGAGGTAACAAGATTAGATGGGGTTTATTCAATAACAATGATAACATAAATATAACAAGTACAAAACTTATTAGAATAAATTAGAACTGAACTTTGGATATGGTCAACAATGCAATAAGAATACAAGAATGTTTGTTAGAGCCAAACACTATCGATATCGATAACCCAACCTTGCTTAAGTATATTAACCTCCAAAGATGTTAAAAATTAAGACGATAGTACCGTAGAAACTAAACAAAGTTAACATTAAATTTCTAATGATTATAATCCAATAATCAAAGATAGCCCCAAGAAAGGTACACAATATTATCCACAAACTTTGTGCCTACAAAAGTAAATGTGACCTAACAATGAAGCTATCGAAGTTAGCATAAACTCAATTGAACAAATTGAAAGTTTGTCATGACGCCTTAGTCACTTCCTAGTGTCTCATTTATCTTTATAAGAAATAAATTGAATATGACAACAATGGATATATATTATTTAGATGTTAATAAACTCGCAATTAATGGCATTAAGTTAAGTACCACAGGAAAGAAATTACTTCAATAATCTAAGAGTATATACATAATTTAAAAATGAAACGTGGCCTTCAAGCGATTAAATAAGAAACAACTAAAGCCAATATTTTAACAATCAGGAAATATATCTTTAAATACTAAGTCTCCTGCCACCTTGTGGCAAAAATTTGTAGTTTATTTAAGAATTAAACGTGACCTTTAAGCAATTATATAAGAAACGATTAAATCCAATATTTTAACAGTCAGTGAAAATCTTAAATACTAAGTCTCCTGCCATCTTGTGCCATTTGTACGTTCAGTAAAAAGTTTCAACACCAAGATAATTCAAATATAATTTAAGCTCAAGTGCCCTAACATATTGGGGCCTTAAGTTAAATTTACCTAGAAATAGACTACTTGGTAAATGACGCCATATATCTACCTACAAGATGGCCATAGCCTGCGTGATTGCAACTATAACCGCAACCCTCCAAGTTATTAAGCAGAAACTACTTTAAAGTTCGAGCAAAATTAATTTACCCGAGAAACATGATAAAAATAACAATAGCGGTTTCATTCTAGCACGTTAATAACTAAGAAAAATCCTCAACTTATTCCATCAATTTAAATTTATAGTTCCACAAAACAATGTTGATAAGATTAAAGTAACCAAGCCAAAAGGGAATGTAGAAGAAGCCACTAGTTAAGCCCTAATAGCAAAGCGTCCCTTACTTCATCCAGAGATGGTGATATAAAGAGTACCCATACTAACAAAACACGGCCATATACAGTGACTAAACCCAATCACATGTTCACAGAGATTAGGACAGGGAAGGAGAAAAGATCATGATAACAACTTGGAAAGAGTGGGTACGTATAAACAGGTAGAATGTACCAGAAGGGGAGGGAGGCAAGTGCATGGAACAGCACTGGCTAGCAGCCATCGCTCCATAGTTAGTTCGCCCAGTGCCGGTGGCGGAGACCAAGTTGAATAAATGGGCAGAGGGTGAGTGTTAAGTTACATCATCATCTTGTTATTTGTAGCGTGTTACACAATCCTGAGCAATTGTTGCCGTAAGGATGTGGAGTGGAGGTGTAATCATACGTTCACTTTCTAAATACTGTGACTGCTAGATCACCACTTTGGGTTTAAGTTACTATTCTGTACTATAGCTATGTGTTTACACATGTGTGGTTCAGAAGTCTAAGTCATTATTATAGAATTGCATTTCTTAACTGTTTACAGGGAGAGTGGAGTTTGGTTCAAAGTCTTTTTTATGGAGAGAATACCTCAAATTAGTAGTTTACTTTGACTTGCTCATCCTCTCTCCACGCTAACATGGGTGCATTTTTCTTTAGCTACCTTTTCATCAGATTAATATGTTATTGAATTCTTAAGCAACGTTCGGACTAGCGAGCCTAGACTAGAGCCGAACCACTTGAGCTTCAAACTAATGTTTATTTCTGATTAACCTTCCGTCACACGCGTTTCAAATATTATTTGACAAGTTGTGTGTTGTAAATTTTATAACACACTGAAATTTTGTTTGATTTTCTTTTGTAATTGACATATTAAATACTAAGCGAAAATTATAATAGACATAGGGAAATAGATCAAAATTAATTTAATCTTTAAAAATTAGAAAGTATATTAAAAACAATATTTACAGTTACATGATTACTCGTGTGTTGTAAACTGTAAAACGATGTTAATACTTTTTCTAAGAAATTTGTTTCACACCTAAAATAAGTTTGAAACTGCTTCTGGGGAGAGAGGGGCAAACAAAGAATAGGCTCTCACCCTTGGTCAGAGATAGGTAAAGTAGCGAAGCAGATGTAGCCCGTGGATAGGTTCAATGCGGCCCGCGAAAATATTCCAAATTCCGATGAAAAGAATGTGTTAAAATACGATGATCTGTGTAAATTTACCCTATTTATTAAACACGTGGCTGATATCACTGTTAAGCTTGTTAATGCTATTTGATCTCGAGCTCACAGACAGTTTAAAGAGTTTCTTGACTCAGTGAAAGCTGAATACTCTGATGTACTCTACTACACACAAGTAAGGTGGCTCGCTGCAGGACATGTATTCCAGTGTATTAACTGTATTAAAGAGGAAATATTCTCATTCGGGCGTGGAAAACAGAAGTTTGAAGATTGGGAAATGTTTGAAGATACACGTGGCCTTCAGACTTTGCGTTTTTCACACATCTTCTTTGCCACATGAACTAATTGAATGTGAAGTTACAAGGAAGAAATATTTCAGGATGAGATCTGGAGTCACCTGAGAGGGTTTAAATTGCAACTTGTATTATTTGCTAATCAGCTAGCAAATAATAACTTATCCCACTTCCCAAAGCTGAACTCAATCCTCCCAGTGATGGAAGATAAACTTATGAGCTATGAGGTCAGTGTGAGAAGACTTCATGATGAATTTAAATGGAGGTTGCAAGACTTCAAAATTTGATATATCATGTCTAGAAAGTTATTGCCATGTTAGCATCCTCATACCTGTGTGAGCAAGTGTTTTCTATTATGAAACTTACTAATAGTGGTGCTAGAAACAGACTGGCAGATGGCCATTTAGCGTCACTTCTGAGAGTAATCTCGTCACAGTTTAAACCAGACTGTTATGAATCGAAATAAGTTTGAGTGACATTTAAATATTGAATGTGGTAATTGTAGTTGATCAAGAGGGCTGTGAAATCTTTTTGTTTCAGTGAGGTTTGTTTTTTGCTCATAGTTGTGCAATCGCAGTTAATACTCGGTAAACGTTGTCTATGTTTTATTTCACGTCTTTTGAAGAATAACAGTATGATAAATATTCTTGGCGGGTAGCTAAGTTTAATTTACATTTTAAGACTATCAAACTGTACAATAGCTTTGTAAAATGTACCAATGTGACTTTTTAATAAACTGTGTTGGCCCAGCTGACGTTTTTATTTTGGCCCAATCCTCGAAAGGTTTGCCGATTACTACCCTAGGTAGATTTTATGGGTAAATATGTCCTAGCCCACGTCAATCTCGTATTGTACTGGCGTGCTCAAGGCGAGGAGATCGGGGTTCAAATCCCTGTCGGTTCTATTGAGGGTGGCTTTTCCTTACATGGTTCCCCCCTCTCCTTCCACGCAAATGCGGGTAGATTACCTCTAAAATGCTTCCGTCCTCATTTCGACCCCTTAGATTAATTGTTATATACTTTATTAATTATATATATATATATATATACTCTGTTTGGAGACCTCAAACAAGTATTGCAGACTAATATAAGAGTCCCCGGTTTTTAAGAAACGTATACATTACACCCTTATGGATTCTCTTCAAAGTAAAGGATTTTTTCCACTTTTGGCCCAATCATAATAATTAGATGCTAATCACTTGATGACATTCGAGTTAAGTTTGTGTATTGACCACTATTTTCTTGAAATTTAAGTTTGTGAAACAAACTATTTCCACTATATTTCGCTGGCCTTCAGGAAGTTTGAATTTGCCAACATCGTCTGTCCTGTCTTTGTTGCGAGGGGTAAATAAATAGTGCCGTGGCAGCCAATTCTAATTCCCCGTTGATGGCGCGGGTCATCCCCCGAGGTACGTAACTTTATGAATCTAAATATGGCTCGGCTCGCTAGTCTGGACTTAACCTAATGCTACATTAAATAACAACTGTCTATAGCATTATAATATCTTAGTATTATGTTTTTTGGCAACAACTCTTCCAACAATGATTTGGTCACCACACACACACACACA
The DNA here is from genome assembly GCA_901482245.1 of Timema douglasi. Lineage (NCBI taxonomy): Eukaryota > Metazoa > Arthropoda > Insecta > Phasmatodea > Timematidae > Timema > Timema douglasi. The sequence goes on along the minus strand of CABEEJ010007774.1, from coordinate 17,244 downwards.
CACACACACACATATATATATATATATATATATATAGAGAGAGAGAGAGAGAGAGAGAAGCTGGAGCTGTATCCCGGGCCGATGTTATTTGCTCGCGGTGTGGTGTCTGCAAGGCGTCACCCTCAGTATTCTAACTGGGTGGAGTGTTGGTTATCAGTCGAGATCAACTCTGCGCTAATGTGATGACACGAGGATACAACCTTCCTTATCTTACCTCTTCAACTTCCTGATCTCCCATCACCATTACCTAATAGCGTTCATCCTCTGGCTGGAGATTACATAGTTTAGTTTTTTAGCTCTAGTATAAGCTAAAAAGGTATAAAAAAAAGAGCCGTTCAGTATATCTTGAAAAAATAGCACACCCAATTAAAAATAACTAAAATAAATAAAATAAAAACTTACCCCTAAAGAACACGATTTAAATTCAGTGTTTCTTGGCAAAAAAAAAAGTTTCAGTAAAAAACGTTTATTCTAATTTTGGACACAAATTAATCCGAACAAACCTTGTAATTTAAACGTGGTCATAGCCATTTAAACAGAACTTTATGAACGAAGAGAAAGAGTCTTGGTGAGGGCTATTTGTTTATTTTGGGTGATCAATATTATTTGAAATTTTCATTTATCATCATATGAGAGGTTAGGTTAAGCTAGGTTGGTTAAGAACCATAATAACACAGGGCTTAGCCTATATGTATAAATTATGGTAGGTTTGAAAGTTAGGTTTGCATAATAATAAATGATTACTTTAAACAATAATTTGAGCTTTTCTAGGCCCTAATTGTGATGTCATATAACTTTTACACTTGTGTGTGGTGACAGTTATGATTGGTTTGGTTGTGTGAGCCCACATAATGTAATTAGGTAGGAAAATAAACAACTGTACGCAAAATGGTCGCAATTGTCATCATTATATTCAACTCTTTCACTGCCATTTAAACTAAAACTAAGTCGTAGAGCAGTAAAGATGGGAAGGAATAGAATACAAATGAAGACTACCAAACGATTTTGTATTTTAAAGATGTGCTTTACACAAATAATAGTTAAGATATTTGTAAGCTCGGCCGGAGCCCATAGGGAAGAGGGTTCCCTCCCAGTAATTGATAACTAATAGCCACCGTTGTGACGTTGAAGTGGGTCTATTGAAGGTTCTCAACACAAGCTTGGGGCGGCTTCCACCGGGGGTCACACGTTGGACCCGCGCACCATTAGAACTAAATAACCTCTATCCGAGGGGAATTGGAACTCGGGGAATCCCCGGAGCTGGCCAGTCACTGAGGCTTAGTTTAGTACCTTGGCGCTCTCGACCACGGTAAGGAACACCTCGTCAAATAAAATATACTTGAGCAAATTTTAAATATGTCTTTGTTTAATTTGCATCTTAATAGCCATTTGAAAAATACACAATTGGGGTGAGGATGAGGAAAGTAGAAATTGGAAGAAGTGCATCCGAATTTGTGTGGAAAGACAGAGAGAAACCATTTTATATAAACCACCCTCGGTACACCTTGCTTGGTCTTGAAACTTGACCTCTCCATCACTGACAAACCTGACCACATAGTCCGCATGACCACCTGTACGTGTTCCGCCCCCCCTGTAATTCATTTACAAACCCTTTATAGAATAATATCCACCTTGGCCAGAGACTCAGAGTCAGGAGAAGCAAACGGAAGGAACTATGTAGGAAGGGTGAAAGTTGCAGTGTCATTGACAAGTAATTTCCCATTTCTCCGCCCCAGAGGAGACGAGTAACACGGAGTTGTCTGTCTGTCTGTCTGTCGAGCGGGAAGGTTCATCAATCACCTGGGATATTGATGGACGGTGAACAACATCTTGACTTGTGATACTGTAGCATGTATTATTATAATCAGGTAAAATGCGCGGGCAGGCCCAGGTTGGATAATGATTGCCCGAGGATATTTTATTTATAAATATTGTTTACTAGCTCATTTAGGAGATAAACATTTAGATTAAAAAACTCAAACTAATAAATAGATAAAATAACTATACATAGTATCGGTGTCCGAATGGTCTGAGGAGTCCCTCTCGCACTGACAATGACGGGGAGATCGTAGCTCTAATCCTAGTTAGGTGTATTGTGGGGAGGGTTTTCCCTAAATGGTTTTCTACGCAAATATAAGTTCACTTCCTCTAAACTCAACCTCCTCATCCCTAACACATTAGTGTAGTTGGTAAATACGAACGAATAGTGAGGCTTGGTGCTAAAACATGTATATACAGTATGTATAGTTATATATATAAATTTCCATAATGTATTATTATAAGGTGTTCTGTCTTACAACAAGTGTTTTCCTTTTGTTAGTGATCTTAGACCGCTAATGCGCCTCGTTCTTAAGCTCCTCGTTCACTCAACCATTTATTATATGACATTGCGCAGAAGACAGTTCCTCCTAAGGATGTGTCCGATCCAGTCTTCTTTGCTCTGATTAATCTCATCAAACGTGGTTCTTTTCCAACCCACTCTTTTTAGGACTTCATTTATCACCCTACCCTGTCTGTCCACCTGATCTTCTCAAGTCTTCTCCAGCTCCACATTTCAAAGCTCTCCAAGTATCTATTCCCCATCTTCCCGAGAGTTCAAGTTTCTGCTCAAGATGCTCCAAATGTAGCATTTCACCAGTTTTATTTCCTCAGCTCCAAACTCAACTTGCAGGTCAACATTAACCTATTCTTGTTGGAAGTGGTCCTGGCTATGCCGATTCTCCAGCTAGTTTTCTTGGTGAGGTAGTCATCCGTCGTCAGCAGACTTCCCATGTGCTTGACCTGTTCTACGCTTTCCGGCGTCTGATTTCCAATTTTGATTTTCAGCAGCTATTAATTTTTTTGAAATCTCCATCACTTTTGACTTCTCAACGTTGATATCCGTGTCATATCTTCTTCTCAATGTTGCTATCCGTGTCATATCTTCTTCTCAATGTTGATATCCGTGTCATATCTTCTTCTCAATGTTGATATCCGTGTCATATCTTCTTCTCAATGTTGATATCCGTGTCATATCTTCTTCTCAATGTTGATATCCGTGTCATATCTTCTTCTCAATGTTGATATCCGTGTCATATTTTCTTCTTGTCTCCTCCAGCTGGTTCACTATACACTGAAAGTCTTCTTTATTTTCGACCAGCATATTCGTGTTTTACTGTCTTGATGACGCGACCTCCTATCCTGAAATTGCAACGCCCCTCCAAGGGTTCCCTGACCAACCACTTTTCATACAGTCTAAACAAACTGGGTGACAAACAGCATCGCTGTCTCACTCATATTCCTATATCTACATTGTTGGTCTCTCCATCATTCAATGGCCCGTGTGCAGGTTTGCAATTAACCTTCTGTCCCTCCAGTTAATGTTGGTCTTATTGAACTCTCTTTGAAATTATTCTCAGCAACCCGATGGCATCGTTGGTTCCTTTTTCTGAATCTAAATTGGTCTTCTTCCAGCCCACTTTCTATGTTATGTTCCATTCGCCTGTTGAGTTTTTTTTAGCACCATCATGGCTACGTTTAGAAAGTACTTGGGCTATTCTCCTAATGTGTAAATATCATTTATTAGTTTTGTTAGAACCAGATCCTCCAGCAAGTCCGCTGGTATCTCGTCATCTCCAGTAGCTCTCCTTCGTCGCATTTCCTGTATGGCTCTCTCCACTTCATTCTTTAAAATGCTGGCTCCTTTTTTTGTCTTCCTCTACCTCTTCTTCTGCTTCAACTTCCGGGTTCCCTGATCTATATTCCTTGTTGGTACATTTCTGTTGCTAGCCAGGGCTCTCGTCTAGTTCTTTTCACCTTTTATTTATTTGATTTCCAACATTGTCATTCAGCTCCTTCAAACATTTTTAACACTATATCACTACCCTTCTGCACTTATGTTCTCTTCTGCACTTACATTCTCTTCTGCACTTATATTCTCTCCTTCACTTATATTCCCTTCTGCACTTATATTCTCTTCTGCACTTATATTCTCTTCTGCAAGTCCACGTGGTGTGTATAAGTTGTATTTGGTAGATTTTGTGTTTCTAAAATTCGAGTAATCCCAATGAATTAGGGGTAAATGACGCCAAAAGGTGGTGCTATAAGACGGCAAATTTCAAAGTTGCGCCTGGAGAGTAGGCAACACACGCAGCACGTCACGCAAACCAACCCTAGCATCGTCACCATTCCCTTCCTTGACACACAAGATGTTGCTAGCGTAACACTTCCTCAGTCACGTTGGTTTGCGTTTTAACATTTGCCCTTCTCAGGATCAACAACCGTATCTTTGAAATATCAGCAATTTCTTATTGGTACTAGTCATACTTTACTCCACCCTGCACTTTGTATGTGTAGAATATTGATGGGCTGCCTACCCCCCGGGTGCATATTGTGAGGAAATACTTGTCTTCTCACTTTGTACAGCCTGTATAATGTTGTCCGTGGAGTTATGAATGGTCACATGTATTCCTTCTGGTCAGAAAATAACGCACGTATAGTTTTCACTCGATCTTAAAGTATCGACCCGTGTCGCAAAGGATTTGAAGTTTTTAACTCTCCATAGTTGTATATACATTTTTTTCACACCTTATTCTGTTAAACAACGTAGTTATTTATATACTTGAATAACTGGCGGTCCTTCTCCAATCACATGTACCTACATATGTATTTACAATCCATATCACAAGCCCTGGTTCTATTTATAGAATGTCTGATACCTTCCCGGCAGTGGGAGGGAGGGTGACACGTGACCTTAACGCAGTATTATGGAACATTCCATCAAGTGTAGACAAGTTTTATTATTTCCCCTTGCTAAATTATTTACTACGGCATTATGAAGTGGAAAGCAGTATTTGATAGGACATTACTCTATTCGAAATTTAGCTACCAAGTTAAGTTGGCTGGACCATATATCCCAAACAAAAAACGAAAGTTGTATTTACTACACTCAAGCTGATTGAAAATGCATATTTTTCATCACATCTTAAACACGTTTTATCTACTTTTAGAATATTTATCACTTTAATTTTATTATGAAGTTATACAGAAGAAAACTAATACATGCCCTAATCACGCCATTCCGTCACGGGGTAGGGAAGTGTATTCTTAGCACTCAACCTTGTAGTGTGACATTCGTAATCACTGATTATATTAGGTAAACTTGTATTACATGTGTGATTCACATCAGCCTCAAAACAATAAATACCGGCACCCTCTCGTTCATACAAATAATATAAACCAAACATTTTGACAACAATATCAACACCATAAAAAAGTGTATTCTTTGAATAAAAAAATCCCAATGAAATATTTGAGTTGCTATGGTTATAGAGGAAAAAAATCTATAACTATTTCATAAAATAATGGCGTCAAACTCAAGTTTATATATTATTTCTGGTTGTAATAGATGGAAAATCGTGACATGTGATAATTATGTCATTTGATTCAGAAAATAATTTCGAACAATTTAATAATAAAATCCTAAAATGTGTAATTCTGTTGAAGTATGAGACCCCAGCTCCCTTAATTGGGAATGCTAGAAATTAAATAGTTTAATATCTATCTTTAGTTTTGATTTTGTATATTTTTAGGATAGTACATATTTATAGTGTAGTTTTCTGAGTCTTGACTAACTTATCGCCGTTATAGTAATCGCCACGATAGACGGACCCTGCTTATTCCATGTAAATGGGCATCTGTGTAATGTTTAGTGTTAGTAGCGTGTATGTACTACACAGAGGTGTTTTGCCTATTGCATCAAATGGGATAGCAATTCTCTTCAGGTGTAGGCTACCAGGTATTGTACTGAATAACGACATGTAGGCCTGCCTATATGTTTATATTTGTAACGCTCATTCTGTCTGGAAGGCTTTGAGTGTCTCTGACATATTACATGTCTTTAAAAACTTAATAGTATAGGAACTTCTCTGGATTTAATTTTCTCCGCCTGGCGAAACTATTGTATTGTCTTTTTTGGTATTCCATGTTAATCCTAATCTGGGATTCTAACTTAAATGTGTGTTTATTGTTTCATGAAACTTTATACAATAAAACTACATTTTATTTAAACAAGCCTGATATGTAGGAAATTAATTAACGAGGTAATATAATTATTTTTTCTAACCGTGCCTCTGTTAGTCCTTTGTTATTCTATTGCTAAGATGTCACCTTCCTTTTTACTAACGTTATAAAAGGGAGCTTCAAAATATAATTCTGAGAGACATGTATGGATGTGTAGTGTATCGTGATCCTCACAAAGGTAAGTAATGTCTGAGTGGCGCCAGGATTGATAGGATGCACACCTGTGCTGTCTCTATGTGCTCTATATATCTATATACTAGTATCAGGATCAGTGAAGGTCCAATTACCAATGGCCAATCCTGTTTCACCTGTATCGAGAGATGATTGGCCGCTACACAAGACATGTCCAAAAGGAAATGATATCTGATGATCCTAACAAGGAGGTAAAGTCAATGGCGGGTTACAAAGTCATATTCACACATCGACCTCTGAGTCTGTTCGAGCTATGAAACCAATATTGCAACGATCGACTGCTTCAGATATATCACTTTATAAATACCTAGAACTGTGATGATTCAACAAATGGAGTGAAATGGAATGTGGCATGATGGGTAAAGATGCGCGACAATTATAGCACATCCGAGCAGAAATAACGCGGAATATATCCAAGAGAAAGAAATAAAATTAAAGAAAACAAAAACACCCAAAAAAAGTGAACCACTTCAGGCTGAAGTATTTTGAAAAAAGAATAGAATGTTATTGTTGTCAGTGTGACGTAATCTTCAAGTGTTATTTTCTGTGTGTTATATTTTTATAACATTTCTTGGTGCTTACATCTAAATTGAGTACATTAACCATCAAAATATTGGTTCGGTTCATATAACAACTTTAAGCTAAGGCCTGTACCTATGCGATGAACTACAGATAATTATAAAAAGTATAAAAATATATAATAATAATAATAATAAACTTTTATCAATCAGAAGTTTAAAATCTTAATTATTAGGTGAATATAATAAAGTATGTAAAATTGATTTTGACAAAAAACAAACTGCATTTCATTACAATCATTTCTATGAAAGATTCAATATACTAAGCCTAACACGAGACAAACTACTTTATATCAAAAATAATATTTAATTGATATATTAAAAAATTCAAAATTGCGACAATATTTGAATATTTTCTAATTTATAAAATATGGGAAATGTCTACTTTTTGTTTATAAAGCAGGGAACAAAATGTCGAGACGTGTCAAATTGCTGGAGCCCTACTAATGGCAACCTATTTCTCTAACTACTACGAGCAAGAAAAGTGATGTTGCAAATCTGACAAATAGTTGGGCTAGCTGCCATATTGGATCAAATATGGCGGCCATGGATTTCTTTTCCAAGCCAATCTCGGTTCCCTGTTATCGAGTTTCGATTTAGTTTGTTCATACGAAAGAAAATTTTATTCTTCTTTCTTTTGTTAGCCAAACATTTTCACTATATTAAATGGTTTTCACAGAAAATTAGAAAACTTATTTTTGAAGCTAATTTTAAGCCCTGATGTAACTCCTCTTCAGATCAACTTATTGGAATATGTTAGCTGCAAGTTAATCCTTATTCCTAGCACTTTTTTTACTAGAAAGTAATTTTCTTCTGCAAACCCAAAGGTAGCGACAAAATTCAAAAGTTTGATAGCAACAATATATTTTTGTTTACGTCCACTAATCAAAGCAAAGAAATAAAGTGAAATTCCCAATAAGAATGTAATAGTTTCATGCTATGAAATAAATTAAGAAATTATTGATTGCCAGCTACCGTTCCGTTTGTTAACATTTCCTGACTGATTGTATTGTTTATTTCTGAATAACTGATACATATAATATCGTTTAGACAATCTATAAATATAAATATGGTATCGTATGTCTTATGATGTTAGACGTCCACCAGATACTCTTTCCAATCAAATAAATAGAACTCTGACGTTTTGAAACTCAATCAACAATTTATAGAGCTAGAGTTATAGTTAAATGTTTACTTTCTCACCATCTTACAGGTTAATAAAGTATTGTGATCTTCAAAAAAATCGAATCCGAGAAGTTGGGGAATGTCGACGTTTCATGACCTCCCAAATCCTAAAAAGTAGTTTTTGGATTGCTGTTTATCTGGCTGTTTTTTTGCCTGTCTGTCTGTCTGTACCTCGGAGTAAAGCCTAAACCATTGTACCGATTGGGTTAAAACTTGGTAACTAGGATTGTCCTGAGGAGTTTTTGGAATTAGATATCTAACCTTAAAATTAAGAGTAGTTTAATAAAGGGCGAAAAAAAGAAAAAACCTATTTTCTCGAAATATTCTCCAACAATTCTGATTAAAATTCGTATCTAGTCGTCGATTAGGATTATAAACAAAATGGCTAGTTTTATTTTCCCATGAAAATGAATTTTATTGTACTTTACAGAAGAGAAAATGTTCATATTTCCGAAACTATTTGCGATACAAAATAACTTATCATTGAAAAATTGTGGTACTATTAAACATAAAAAACTTGTATTTGAATATACCTTTATAAAACCAACAGTTTCTGAGATATTGGCAAATATATTGATTCAATTTTGTGAGCTTTAGTTGTAAAGAGATACTACTTATGTTTTAACGTAATAATTCCATAATGCCATATAGTAAGTAGATAAGTAAGTTTTCAAGAAGTGAATGCTATTTTTACTTTAACCTGTTTTAGGGGAAATGTTTGTACAACAATAATCTATCTCCATCATTTCAGACTCAATAGTCAATATTTACATTTTCTATAGGTCAACATTTATAAATGAGGAATTTAATAGTAATGTGATAGCCATAAGATGTGCAACCTCTAATAAAATGAAACAAATAGATATCATATTCTGAAAATTGAAAAATGACACCTGGCGGCTGCGTTGTCTGATGGCTGTGATCTTAGATAATCACATGTTTATAAGCTGACGACTTCCACACGTCCATCTTAGACTCTGCCTTAAACTATGAGCGAAGAATGACCATGGGCTCGGGACGAATCCTGGATAGCTCAGTGGTAAGAACTTTAACGTACTAAGTCGAAGGTCCCGGGTTCAATTCCTATGTCCAGGTGTCATTTTTAAATTTTCACTCTAATAAAATGTGAAAAATAGCTCGGGTTTGCTGGTGTATATTATTGTTTCACATATATTACCAGTTTTGACTAAATATCTCCATTTTTAAATAATGGAGTGAGAAAATACTTGTGCAGCTGTAACATTTATTTAACGAGAGATGTTATCATTAAAATATCTAGTATTAAGGTTGTGTTTACATTTCTATTGCTTAATTAAAATTATTGTGTTGTTTCTAAAAATAGAATTGATCATGGTTTTAAAAAGATTTATTTTTAATCCGCAATTTTGTTCTTGTTTCATTTTTAAACTCCCACGACACACCTGCTGACCCTTCACGACACACCTGCTGACCCTTCACGACACACCTGCTGACCCTTCACGGCACACCTGCTGACCCTTCTCGACACACCTGCTGACCCTTCACGGCACACCTGCTGACCCTTCACGACACACCTGCTGACCCTTCACGGCACACCTGCTGACTCTTCACGGCACACCTGCTGACCCTTCACGACACACCTGCTGACCCTTCACGACACACCTGCTGACCCTTCACGACAAACCTGCTAACCCTTCACGGCACACCTGCTGACCCTTCACGACACACCTGCTGACCCTTCACGACAAACCTGCTAACCCTTCACGTCACACCTGCTGACCCTTCACGACACACCGGTTGAAAAACGCTGATCTAGAAGTTGAAAACTTTCACTATTACAATATCTTTGTTACGTGACGAATCAGAAATGTAAATATCACTCTATCGACTCTATCGCTCCAATTAACGGAGGAAGGTTCAAATAAAATAAATGACAACAAATGTTCACTTAAATTATAAAGAATACATTTCCTGAAACTCAAAAATGTGTTTTAAGTATAAAATCAAACAGTTTTTTGAGATGAAAATGTTTCCGAAATTAATTTAATCTAATTTAGTTTTAAGCTAGGTAGGCCTGCACTTATTGCAGGAACTTAAACTTAGATGTTAAATAAGTTTTGTCATTAGACTTAGTCCTCCACGCGTAGAAAACTTCAAAAGAAATCTAGAAAGCTCCTTAATTTCAATAACCATCTGAAGACTTTGTTCCGGTTGTAAGTAGTTACCTGCTCGTGAGTGTTCGGGGCGTCAATTGAAATGTATACATAAAACAATTACGTTGATTGCTTACAATTCTTTAGCTGCCGTCCAACCATTTGGGAAACAGCTCTAAATCTCTTTCGTTTTATTTCCGTGAGATTGCCACAAACTTTGAACTCTATTTCCGTGGCAAAGTGGAGGAAATTACCCAGAATTACCAGTCCAAGCTTCCTAACAAGGTGTAAAACACGTGTTAGCGCTAGTATCGCACGAGTAGGTTGGGGAGGGG
>CABEEJ010007773.1:0-28129 GCA_901482245.1 Timema douglasi | reverse complement strand
AATTTAAATTAAGTACACTACAGTATTAACATTATTTAAACTTGAGTGGAAGAGCCATAAACAAGATTAAAGGTTACGCCGTTAAGATTGTTTAAATGTTGGTGACCTAATGGAAGAAGTCAAATATCTTAAAGTGATACACAAGACGAAATTTCTAAATCTACTTTTGCAATCCTTAAAGCTGCTCAACAAAACAGAACTTAATATTGCAAATTTATTTCCAAGTGTATGTGTTGCTTTGTACACATTCTGCACACTCCCAGTTTCTGTTGCTCAAGCAGAATGATCTTTTAGTGTGCTTATCAGAATAAAGACCTGCTTAATATCATCAATGGGTCAAAAAGGACTAAGTGTTCTGGGAACACTCTCCATTGAATCAAGACTTGCACAGACATTGCGCATTAGAGCAATCGAAAGGGAGCTCGACAAAATTATTTTCCCCAAAACCCTTGATGGCTCTCTAAGGCAATGGGTATAGGGAGTACACAAAATAGTAGAGGAAGCAAGTCTGAAATTGTATGGTCATGTAATGAGGATGGAAGAGGAGAGAGTGCCAAAGAGTATTATGGAGATGAAGTATTAAGGGAAAAGATCGAAAAGGAGACCAAGAAAGAAATGGAACAGAAAAAAGAAAATGTAGGAGTAAGAGAAGGAGAATGAAAGGGATTAAGAGTGGAAGGACGAAGGCATTTTACTAAACTAATCCGAACACAGTTGTTGATGAGGATGGTGATGGTAATGATAAAGATAAATGTGGTTGGTCCTTATAATCAAACGAGATTGACATGCCTGATCTAGTGAATACCGTACAGATCCAAATCTAAGACAGATTTTTCCTCCATATTTGTAGCTTCAAATTCCAGGGGTTATCTTAAAATCGGCGACCAAGGATTGGGTTACATCAAAAGGCAACTGTTTACATATTTATATAATATTGATACAAAAGCGCAGGGCTGCCTTTTCGACAGATTTTATAGGTATAAAACGGGCCACAGAATAATTTTTTTTATCATTAAAAATAACTACCTAGTTCTGGACCAATACAGATACTCAATACCCTTGGTATCGACTGGTATTTCAATAATTGATAATATATAATAAAAATTTCCGTACCACTCTTTAGTATTCAACAGGGTTAACTTCTCAAATGGGCTGGTGATAGTGATGGGCATAATCGAGTGATTTAAATAAATGAATTTAATTTAATTTTGTTGTGCTGTTTTTGATAACTTTTCCAATTACTTCACTAAGATATTTAAAAATCAGCAACTACAAAAATCAAAATAGATATAAAAACAAATAATGAGTTATCAAATTGTTATTTAGATGATAATTAAAACTTAGCCTATATAGTGCTTGCCAAGTAAGACGTGATGAATAAATTAGAATCGATTTTAAACAAACAATCAATAATACATAGAGTTTGCTTGACAATTTTAGAAATAACCAACTTTAGTTTTAATTCGTGAAACACCACAAAATATCTAATAGGAATACTATTATTGAAATTATTATCCTTGATTAGACATACCTAGATCATTGGTTTTGAAATAAGAATAAAGATATTTGTTTAATTATCACTAGGGTTCAGATGTTGGTATATAATATCTTTAGTTTCACCTTGACTCTAATGCTTAGTGAATTATAATAATTTTTTATGCTACCATGACTCCAAATATACACATTCTATTTTGAATAAACATGCATATTTTGATCAGTTTTAAATTTTAGGTCATATTTCCATACTTTTGGGGGCATAAACTCATGTTTACATTAAAATTCCTTTAATAACTCTATTTTATTTCTAATATATATCAAACACAATACATCCTTCACATTTTATATTAATGTTATTGCTTAAATATTTTACAACCAGATTACTTGTAGGTAAGAAGCATTATCTGGTTTTGCTTACTCAAGAGTGATTCACCATTTCTGAAAACTTTAAGTAGTTTATACATATTTAAGAGATAATTTTTTTGGGAAAGCCAGGTAGTAAGAACATATGGAACATAGCTAGGGTGGGGGTCGGGGGGTGGAGGTCACTGACCGCTTCATGGAACTATTCCTCCCCAAACCCATTGAATTCTTGTTCTGCTTGTAAAGGCTATACTGGATATCTTTAGTGGAACTTATTTTTTATGCTTGGCTGTCATGGCGGCTGAATTTTACAGTAATTTTCAGCTGACGTGTTTATAGGTTATATTTTTGTATCGTGTGAAATATGTTTATCCTTTGATTTCTTCCTATCACTCTTTACTTTATATTATTATATTTTATGTATATCATTGAGAGTCCGTGATTGGATTTTAATAGTCAACATATTTGTTTTGAAAATAAAAAAGTTAGCATTACAAAACAAGTTTACTATAATTATTGTTTTCTTCGTTCATGATAAAATAAATATCAATTTAAAAAAATCTCTTCAGAACCATTGAAAAACTGGGGGTTGCCTAAGAATCATAGTTTTCTTGGATTTGGGTAAATACGGTAATTTTAGAAGTGTTACAAATAGTATAAATATTATAGGTTTCAGTAAGTCTTGACCTCTAAACATTAAGACTATTTTAAAATAATCAAAAGACACATTATGTTATCGGTGATCAATAATACCTTATGAAGTTTTAACATTTATTTATTTCAATCAATTTATGACAAAATTGTTATATTTGGAAGAAAGTTCAAAAAAGATGGCTCAAGTTTCCTCTTTCAGGAAGTTGCGTTGTGCATTTCACACTCCCTCCTGATTAGTTCTAAAAGAATGAAACTAGTTCAGGGGATTAGGGGGTAATGATCGATTTTATTCAAGAGGCAGCCTTTACCTCTTATTCAGTGGTAGCAATGTAACGTGAAACTTTTTTTCATTGTGAAAGCCATTTTGTGTTCATTCCCGCTTATATATTTTTATAAATCTTTCTTTTACCTTCTTCCAAATATAATAAACTAACTCAATAAATAAGAAGAAGTATTTCCTTAAAGTAATAAAATTTTTTTTTTAAAGTATATAATTAATGAAGTTTTTTTTTTGGGGGGGGAGGGGGAGGTGGTGACCTAGCAGTCTAGGGGTAAGATGTCATACTTTTGTGCTGGGGGTCTAGAGTTATATCCTCGGTCCCAGCACAGATTTATCTGATTGTCAAACCCTTCCTTCACCTCTGACGAGATATGTATTAATCACAACTTGTGAATGTGTGGAATGCCAGGCCTCCACCATGGTTCGAATCCCACGTTAAACTGTAGGTCCTCCAGTTAATATTATATCACCCTACCATTACGCATTAGCGTAAGTATGTATAACCCGATGGGTAGCGATGCTAATATTAATAATAAGAAGAGTTTTATCTACAAACTTAAAAACTCAAAAATACTTGACCTTAAAAGTATTCAAATATTTATATTTAATAAAGCCTTTTAGTACCAAGATAAAGCAGCTACAAGGTTACATAAAAAATCTTAAACAAATTTGATATACTTAGCTCATTACCAAATAATCACTCTTAATTGAATATAAGAAAAAAAAGTATGTATATCCAGTTAGTATAGTATTTTTTATATTGTTATCTAAATGTTGTTTAACAATATTTATTTAGAAAAAAAGGATAATAATTTAGAAGATGTAGCTTTAATGAAAGAATTGATATTTAATATTTTCATAAAACTAAACTATTATTAATGCTTTATATTATTGGATATATAAGAAATATTAGGTTGTGTTTTTAAATTGTTTCCTTAATATAACTGTGTAATATTTTATTAGTTGAAAACTAACACACGGTCTTACTCAGGATCTCTACTCCCAACTCTAGACTATATTAATATATACAAATTTTTGGATTCACTACCAGGAGCACTATGAATTGGCCCTACCTAATTTTATGTGTCACCAGAATATTATAGCAAAATTATATCAAAAAGAATAGTTTTCAGCACTTATACTTGAAATATTACTCAACATTAAATAAACGTGCCCACGCAAATATATAAATAAAGAACTACCTTTATGAATAACAAATTCAGCTGCATTTGGTGGTGGTGAAGAAAACCTCTTCCCGATATGGACCAATGTATCCTCTTTGACGCCAGTGGGAGATACTTGTAAAGGATCCTTGCCTTCAAAAAATCCAGACCAAGGAGAATCAAGCCAGTCTTTGTATTTGATATGAGTTTCTTTACGAGCATTTTGGTAGGATGCTTCACAAATGCTTTCATATTTATCTCGAACATCCTGGGTTAACAAATACATATGATTATAGGAGTACTTGAGTGTGTTGTACTAATATAAAACTGATTATTTACTTCATTAAAATTAATGTAAAATGTACATTCTGTTTACCATGAAAAGTATCATTCTTACCTTGAATGATTACACTATGGCCCTATCAGATAAGCTTCAACAAAGTGGAATGATGTAAGGTGAGCTTGCTATCTTCCAGGGTAAGCGAAGGGTACATTCACACATACAGTATTTCGCTGCATAATTGTTGAATAATAATAACAATAATAATTTCCTTTATTATAGTGCTGGCCAACAGTCTTAAGAGCTATAATAGCCCAGCACTGACAAGTACACAAGTACCTTACAAATATATAATAATTACATGAGAAAATAAGAAAAACACTAATAGCTAAATAATTATACATACTAATGAATAGTTATGAAAAGAATAGTAATTAATAATGATAAGAATAAAAAAATAGCAATAACAACAAATAACAAGAGGGTAGTTAAAAGCAGTAACAATATGAAAAATATAAATCAGAATATTGTAAATTTAAATATAATAAGCAGAACCTCTACATGATAAATTATTCATATGGAATTTCCTTAAATAACTATATGAGTTTAGCTTTTCTTTTATGATAGAAGTCAAATTCAACAAATCTAGAATCGGCGCTATGGATACAACAACCTAACCCAAGAGAGTCAGTTATGGTAAAGGAATTCCAAGAAACAGTAGCATAATCAAACTTAGATCTAACCAGGGCATAGTACAGACATAAAAAATAGTCAACTTTCTTAAATGATGAAGTAACAAATTTAATAAGTCCAAGTAATTTAATTGACTGGCAAATTACAAGGTCAACATGATAGTGGAAATAAAGTTTGTTATCCAGGAGAACACTAAGATGATTAATAGAAAGGGTGCTGCGAACTACGTTTTCATCGCCCAATTTATAAATAAAAATGAAAGGATTAGTTTTCCTAGTAAAAGATACAGAATTGGTCTTAGATTTATTTATAAACATTCAATTTTCAAAAGACCATTGGAGAATATCATTTACATCATTTTGTAAATCTATACAATTTGCATTTGAGTTTATGATTATAAATAATTTTACATCAGCAAAGAGTAAATAGCTGGATGAGTTCAAATATTTACCAATATCATCAATAAACAGATTAAAGATGATAATAATAATAATAATAATAACAATTATAAATATAATAATAATATTAATTGGGAGAAAAAATTGCTTCACACTTTAATGTACCACTAGCAGATTCAACTTGCAAATCTTACCATATAATGTGACTTAGTCTTGGTAGCTTCTCATGTCCTCCCACTCTCCTTGCTACAAACCAAACAATTTGACTAATGGAAATATACCTACTGACAATGCGCTGTGATGAGAATTATAGGCTTGCAGCGAGTGAGAAGACAACTAACTGCACATCCAAGGTCAACAGTTATGAATCTTAAGCAGTGCGTGGAAATGAGGGGGAGGTGAAAGTAGCTTGCCTCTGTTTACCTTTTAAAATGAAGTGACGAACAGAACTATACCATGTAACAATTATGCAAAGAAATATTATAAGCCAATTTATGGACTGAAAAAAACAGAGTGTTAAGATTGATTATGCAGTGGTGAAGATCATGTGGTAAAATATCATAATCATGTGAAGACCTTTTAAATTAATATATGAGTTAGATAATATAATAAACATACCTTCACTTCTTCAGGAGTGACCACTCCTTCACTGGTGAGTTTCTCTGCATATTTATCAAGAGCAGGTTTAGTATTTTTTATTTTCCGGTACATAAGAGGTTGTGTGAACATTGGTTCATCAATTTCATTATGTCCATTTCGACGATAGCACACCTAATAGAAATAATTATATTTTATTGGTTTGATTGTAATTAAAAATATATTAAACAGCTTATGCACATTAATGGATTATTTAAATTAACTAGAAAAGTTTACACACTTATGTACCTACTATATGTCATTAGGAACTCTAAAGCTAATTGCCGCACTTGAAAAAGTTTGTCACCTATCTCTATTCAGTTCACCTCATTTCAACCTCTCTCTTTCAGGTCGTCTTAAGTTATCCTCCTATTTGTGTTTAGGTCTTCCCATTGGTATCTTTCTTTTGGGGTTTCCAGTCAATACCCTGAACACTGTTCTAGATTCTCCCATTAATGATGTTACATCATGTTGTACTCTCACTTTTTTCTAATATTTGCCGAATAAAAACAAATTAATCTATTTTGTCGAAATCCATAATGATGATTACAAATTATTTCACCTCCATATGGTGTCGTTCTCATTAAAATTAAGCTGTATATATTTTTGTAGCAGGATGTAAGTTGTGAGGTATCTTTAAAGTTATTACACTCAATTTTGTCTCCCTTTATGAAAATTGGTATTAAAATATTTTCCTTCCTCATGGTTCAATTTAATGGGACATAGCAGTTTATGAATTTATATTACTTCATTTCACCACCTCGCTTATTAACTTTTTTTTAAATGAATCTAAACCTAGAGATTTATAATTCTTTAACTTATTAATAGTTTGACTTAACTAATACTTGGCTCTGGGACTAGTGGTTTGGTGGTATGGATTTTGATACCCTCATCAAATTCGAATCCTTCATGAACATTCAAAATATGCCTAATTGATCATTTCATTTAATCATAGTGTAGCGTGTTTTACTATTTACAAATTATATATATATTTACACTTAAGGGTACAACTATTATACATCACTATAACACGTACTATCTCGGTCACTGTGTCCACGTTTCTGGTATAACACGCCCAGTCCCAAACGCACTCACAGGAAGACTGGTTGCTACCTGGCTATTTGCAGCGGTCGCCCCACCTCTTATTTCCACATTCCAGTTACAGAGGTTGGTACGCTCACTGCACTCGCAAAATAGTCACTACATCTACCGTTACAATTGTTTTATAATGTGAAGTGTGAGTTTGTCAGGATAAATATAAGCGCAAAGTAATGCAGTTGAAATGAGATATCTAAGAAATGTATGTGGAAAAACTCGTATGCATAGAGTCAGTAATAAATGGGTGCTGAAGAAGTGAGGTTTAAAAGGAAATTCAATAGGTCAATGTGAAAGAAGCATCTTACATTGGTTTGAACATATTGGGAGGATGAGTGTGGATTGAGTGATGAAGCAAATATATGAAGGTAGAGTGTGTGGACCATGTAAGGCGTGGCTAAATATTGTAGACAACTGTGTGAAAAAGAAAAACATTAAGAGCTGTTTCACATGAGTCAGCTATCGTATTTCAACTATCGCTCTAATGATTAGCATAGAGGTAGATTGGGGGTTTCACACAAAGCAATTTAGTTGTCGGTACCACGAGTGGTGCCAACCTCCAAGTAACTGTTGAATTTTATTCTTGGTATGGAAAGCTATCTGGTTATATAATGTCAGTTTATTTTTGATTGCAAAGTCTTTAATAAATAATTATATTTATTACATATTTCCCTAGAAATTTATGTATGCTAATCATAAGTAATGTAGAGTGATTAGGGATTTTCACCCAAAGCTCTCGACCCTTTTCAAGGATATTTCCTTTTTTTACTATTATTATTAAACATCTAGATTAAATTGTTTTATATTAAGGTTTGAAAAGTGCCGTCAATTCCAATGAAATAACATTCTGATAATTAATGTGTAGTTAAAATTATATTGTTCAACAACATTGCTCAGTAAATACTGTGTCTGCCACTGAGCCAAGGGGTCCCTAGGGTTCGATTCCTGGCATGGCCAAAAAAAATATCATTGGTGAAATGTGGATGTCCGCTTTCACAGTAATGAATTGGTGGACGAGGGCTGGGTGGTGTGTCTGATCTAGATAAAGAACTGAATCATCTGAATCCATATTAACAGACCTATTTTTTCGTGTACTCTGGTAAAGTTGGTACCAATTTTTCTTTTACAGAGCGAAAGTTTACTAGTAATTGTTGCTGGGCGATAGTTGCCTCGCGTGAAACACCCCAGCGATAGTTGACGGGTGATAGTTGTCGTGTGTGAAACAATTCTAAGAATTTTAAGAATAAGAGCCTGTATGACTCGGTGTCTAGATGTTGTTGAAACGAAGGGAGTATAGAATAGGAAAGTGTGGAGTAAGTTAGTGAAGATGGATCAAATCACTAATAAGCTGTGTAACAGCTCTAAACAAAATTCAACTCAAAATTTGTAAAAACAAATTATTACTTTTAATTTCCAACTTGTTCAAATCTTCAGGATGCTTTGGGTAAAAATTGCCTTCAAATAATATTGAACTAACTTTAAAATATTTTATGGGTTCAAATCCCAGTAGTGACAGTTTGTTGGATAGTAAGTGTTGCAAAATCAGGTGAGGTATGAGGGATTCAGAGTTCACTTTTAGAACAATCTCTGGTTCTAATAACCCTTAACATGAGTTAAAAGGCTGAAAAAATAATTGTGTGGGATATGGTATTAAACTTTTCAAAAGGCTTTAGGTAAATTCTACTTATTCTTATGTTTTAAGCAGGAGATACAAACATTCTCAGAAGAAAGCTTCATACACTTGGCGTAATGCTCCTGCATCTGATCATGTGTTAGCCCGGAGAGAGCAGACACCAGTGGTGTTGACTTGTCAGCAACTGCACCAAGGGAGTCCAGACGAGAGCTTGTGTTGGAGTCCCGCTGCAATCGCTCAGCTGCATCGTCATTCTAGAGTAAAAGCCAAGACATACGTTACAAGGGTTTTAGACTAGGTTGCCACAATTCTTAGTACAAAATTATTTGTTCCAGAAGAATTCTCATTTTTCCAAACCCTTCAGTTGCAAAAGATATATAAAATTTTGATTTTTATATAATTTTCTAGTATGAAGTAATGTCATTGATGTTCCAAGCAGGAGAATTTGACCTTGATGGTAGGACATGTTTTAAAATAGCCCTAATTAATGCTTTAAATATCATTTTCTTGAAACATTATTTATATATTACCGTTATATCCCTTAAATTCAAAAATATTCCACTAATACTTTAGTAAATATTTTGGGGAAATGCTGAATATCCTTGCATTGCTGAGTTTGGCGAAATTAACAACTTAGTTGAAAGTTGGATTTTATGGGACTTTAGTTTAGATTATACTAGTTTGTTACAAATCTAGTTTATTCAAGCCTGCACATTAGCATAAGATTACAGCATATCCCTTAAAATAAATGAACTTCTGTCTGGTAGAGTGTTGCAGTGATGGAGTTTGGACTCATGGTATCATAGACCAAAAACAAATATTTGATATAATTAGATTATATGCAAAAAAGTCACTTCACTGTAAGAATTCTCTAAATTTGAATTTAACATAGTTAAGGGCCAAGACACACAAAAGTTATTTCGGAAAGAGGGTTACCAGTATAACAACAAAAATTCTACAAGACAGTGTTGGTAATCATAAAAACATTATAGGTAGGAGGCTTACTTGACATTTCAATATTATGATTTTAGGTTTCTTGAATTTAAAATAGGCTTAACTACTCATCATGGTAGAAAAATAAAATACCTTTAAGTTATTCACATTTTGACAGAAATTAACACTTTATGCCATATATTAGGTCTTACATCTGTGAAATTAGAAAAAAACAAATGAAACTTTAATTAAATGCATGTAAATAACCCAAACAAGTATAAAAACAAGGTGACAAAAGAAATTACCAATTCCAACTAAACCTAACATTTAATTATAATGAATTAAATAGTTAAGCCATTAGTTGTTAAGTACAGTTGTAAGTCTAAAAGTATATAAATATTGTATCTTTAAATTGAAAAATGACACCCCTACATTGTTTGATTTTCGTGTGTAGCCTAAGTGCAATTTTTTAATTGAAAGAATATAAGATTTAATTTTTATTTTATTTGAGGTATTAAATACACACTTTCTGAACCTAATGATTATAGGTACCAGCACACGATAATTTTCTATAAACGAGCACAAAATGGCCTAACAATTTTGTCAGGAAAGATATTTTCACATACCTTCCAGGGCTCTTTTACATGCCACAATCAACATGGGACTGTCAGCTTTACTTCCCCTCCGAAGAAAGCTGTGCTATAGTTTATTAATGCTCAAGAAAAATCTGCCGACCTCAGTTGGGTTTTAAACCACAAACATCAGATCCTGAGGCAAGCACTTTACTCCAATACCACCATGGATGAGAAGATTTAATTCCTTGTTGTTATGGAAAGTTAGGTTTTACAGATGGTGATAGTTTATAATTCAGAACATAGGATAAATATATTAAAACGAATTATAACTGTGGATTAAAACATGTGTTTTAGTGTATAGACAAGGATGAAAACCAAGTACTGTACCATCTAGGCATCGTAAAAAACAACTAAAATCACAAAAATTATAAAATAGACTCATAAAAATGTGTGGAGAGGGGGGATCCAATGGTCATATATTTAAGATTATTAAAAAACTTTGTTGTAATGAACAATTCAAAACCAAACTCATCTTAAGTGACGAAGGCCCAAATATCAGCGAAAAATACGTAAAAGTGCTAGACCAAAATTTACAAAATAATATTATGGAGGCAATTAATGCACAATAATCATCTGCAGTGAATACACTTCACTCTCTTTTCTTATCTAATCAAAAACACTTTTACACATCCACTAACAATATAGCATCTCGTAAACTCACATAAGGATCCATTAAAACTAAACTAAAAACGTGGTAAGATCCAAATGAGCACACCCAACAGAAGTAAAATATTAAAATAAACTAATATACAAATTAAGGTTAAATAATGTACAAATATATTATTAAGTACCTAGCCAACCTAACTTAACCTAACTTCATTAAGGTAGCTACCCGGCTGATTAGATCTAACCTTGCTAGGCCATTTCATTTGCTTATAAATTATAATAGATCTTAATATTCACAAAAATAAACTATTTGACTTAGGTAGTAAAAGATGATGTCATACCGTAAGGGATCATGTATAAAACAAGTGTTTGTGTAGTATCGCATGTTTACGTCTGGACTTCAGATTTTGTTGAGTTGTCTTAATGTCAAAATTAAATCATTTCAAAAAGATATTATCATTCAATTCACCATTTCTTTGTGAGTATAGTGATGCTATTTAAATTTCAATGATTTGTTATCTTAAGTGAAATACAGTGTATTATATGATAAGGTGATTAGGCAACATTCCCGTATAAACTTTTAATTTTTGTTAGTTGGCATTATGTAATGTAACTGAGTTTTAAATTGTTTTTCATAAAGCATTATTTTAGCCATGCATTATTTTGCATAAAGCATTATTTTGGCCATGTTTGAGGGTTTTATTAATCTAAAGTCATAAGATGTTCAAAGTTTAAACAAGTTGAAAGTAAAGTAATAATTCACATCCAAGAAATAGGGCTTTGTTGATAAAAAAAATTGTTGCAATTTCATGTGTTTTTCAAAAATTCAAAGCATTTAAATATGGCAACATGTAGCAGAATGTTATATTGTTAAGAAGGTGAGTTAAGTAGGCTAATCATCATAAAATACATTAAACCAATAAAGATTGTAATATTTAGTCTTATGTCAAGTACTTTAATGTAGGTTATTTATTATGGTTGATGTTCTTTGGTCTAGAGTTTTCGTGTAGGTATTAAAGTCTTCAAAAATAAGGTCCAAGCATTCTATACCCAGAATTATGTTAGAATTCCAGGATCACAACCAACTTAATGTTCTTGTAGTATAACAATCCTCCTCATGTTTTTAAATTGAAGCAATCACCGTGAAGTTAGCTTAACATGCACTTAATGTATACTAACCTAAGGTGTTAGTCCAGGAGATAGATTTCCTATTACATGAATGTAAGTGAAGGGTACTGCGTGTTCTAGTTAACCAATCATTTTGCAAAGCCACATCAACAGGGCTATTAAATACTTGATTTGTATGTTTATGGAATGCATACAAATTCTCGGGCACAGTTTGTCCATATCTCATGAATCTTCTTTGGTAATGTGATGTATATTTAAATAAATTTGTCGATCCAAATTACAAATATTGATTCTAAAAAAATAATATAAAATTAGTGATAGTTATCAAATAATTATCATAATATTATAAGACCCGCTTTGCTGGCTGCATGATCTAACGCGTTAATCCTGTGTTGGACTAGACTGCCTAAGATATATATCAGGGTTTGATTCCGGTCAGGTGCCCTGAGGGTAATTTTTCCAAAATGGTCTTCCACTCTCTCTCCACGGAAATGCATTTCCTTTAAATTAAGCCCTCCTAATCCCTAACCCATTAGTGTAATTAGTACATAGACGTATAACCCCAACGGGTAGTAAGACACGGTGCTAAAAAAAATTTATAGGGCCTAAGTCTTTATTTTGAAACCAGAGTTGGTACATTTTTATTGACTCCGACTCTTGCCAAAATTGCTTCCAAGTCCAGACTTCTACTACTTTACCCTGACTCCACATCCCTGCTTCCAAGTCTATTAAAATTCAATCAACATACAATTTTGGATGTATTAATACATTAAGAGACTAGTTAGTTCCATGAAAAGTTGTCATGAGTAGGCTTGCCAGTGTATCTTTTTATCAAGACGTAGTAACGAGGCCGCCGTGAATCTGATAGTTATGGCGTGATAAAACTAATCAACCAAGCATAATCTAACCTTCCAAGTTCATTAAAATTTAATTAAAATACCATTTTGGATGCATTATTACATTTAGAAAATAATTATTACCATGTAAAGTTGTCATGTGTGTATTCGGATTCGTTCGAAAACCTTACGATAATAGTGACTTAGGCCTACCTCTGGCAAGAAAACTTCGTTTGCAGGCGTTACTCCCATTGACTTTCTACGAAGAGGCGAAGAAGTGGTGCCCGTAGACTTTCTAAGAAGAGGAGTAGAAATGGGGCCCATAGAACGTCTCATAGCATTTCGTTGATTCATTTTAAAATCAAATGTGGCTAAAGACCACAGAAAAAAGCAGAAGTTAAAAAATGTAAATAATCACATTATAAACGTTGTGAATATAAAAATTATTCAGTAACACTCTTAACCCCAAATGTTGTCTCGCATTTTAAGCGCGAAAAATATAAATAATCAAAGATAATCTTTACAGCTTTTAGCTTCTGTTTGTTTACACATTATATACTAAAGGTCTAGGTCACAGAGAAGGAAAGAACAGCGCCAGAGCCCCTAGGTTTAAAATGTTGCACTCCTTTTCAAGGCTTTACTCCTTCAACGTTGGGATCGCTAAGTGCGATGCCTAGTGACTACAGCGCAATCAAGTGAGCATTTTTTAAACGATTCACTTTAAACTCAAATTTACTAGAAGGTAGATACAAAATATGAGCTCCTGTCTGCTGGCGGTCACCGAAAAAGCTTCAGGTAGCACTCTCCCCCGTCTCTAACCCCTCACCAAACCGTTATAAATACCCTAAACTGCCACACAAATAAGTTTACTCTGACTGCAGATTACAAAGAAAACTTGAAACACAATGGATCTTTTTTTAAACTAGGGGACTGGCTGTCAACTTCAATCATTTATTAAAGAGCACTGAGAAGAATTGCAGACATTTAGAAATACCAATTTATTAAAGAATTGGTAAGATATTTTTAATATTGTTTAAATCAAAATGAGGGTAAGCGTTCTGACCAGTTAAATAGTTAAAATTTAAATTATAAAGTGTGGTTTTAATGTGTGATATCTTACATAGAACCGTTAAAAACAACCCCACAAATTTTGACCCTATCAAAACATGACTATTTGATAGAGGAAGGCTAGATAACATACCGTGTGGCCACAATGTAGCTCTATAATATCTATTTGATGCTATGTATTTAAAATCATTAATGTATACTTGAAATAATTTAAAAACTGTTAATTTCCCGGTTAAATTAAAATTCTCACACTCGAGTAATTAAAGTTAAAACAAAAATATGGGCTAGTTTTAAATAGTTTTCAGGGTCGTTATTAAAAATTTCGTAGTCAACACTAAAGTTAAACTATTGTATTTTGTGTGAGTACATGGATGCAGGCCGCATAGTAATATAACTATATTGGAAACAAATGGACCGGTCAGCTATGTCTCGCGTGTTTGTGAATCTTGCCTTATCATTCGACCTTGAAAGGGAGTTCTCTCTGATAATAAAAGTTAAATCAGTTCAAAATTTTAATTAATCATATAGGGCCCATACGTATAGATAAAATTATGTACAGTTTATTGAAGCAATTATTTAACATATTATATACGAATACCCTATACTCTACTTATCTTAAAAGTTAGCAAGCTTTCTTTTATGAATTAATAGCACTCCTGCACGGCATTGTCCGTGACCCCTTGTGGCGTAAGAATTAATTAGACATACCTCCACCCCCCACCCCCTCAACCCCCCACCACAATTGACCCATATCTCTGAAACATAATTCTAAAACAGAAAATATTTTCTTCAAACATTTGTTTAAAATATCATAATTAAAAAGATAATTGAACATCTAAAAATCCTGCTTCAAGGTTCAAACGGACCACCTTCCGTTCAACTATGTTAAAAATTGCAGATCTCTGCGTGCTGTAGATTTGGCTATCATCGCACACAAATAAACACACAAACACTTCCTTTTATTATCATAAACTATGATGTAACATTGTGGCTTATAAAATACTGCTGTAGGCTAGTCTAGTCCTTTAAGGTATTGATGTAACCTTTCAGGGTAAACCGATTTTGGCTACATAGATATTATTTTTATACGGGAGATACAAAATAAATAGGTATCTCAAAATGATTTACTATTTAACATATTTTGTTATTAAATGAATGGTTTTTAAATAAGAGCTAACGAGTATGAAACCATACGCATACAATTTTAACGTTTTTTATCATCACAAATTAAGATTATATACTTATTGGTTTTACCGTTCGATCTTTTAAATTTGCTTGCTATCTTGCATACAAGATAGAACGGATATTTCACAGTAAACTCTGCATGAAAACATTAACAAAGTGTGATGCCAACAAGGAGTCATTGCATGATTATCCAATTTTTTATATAAAATAACTCAATAAAGGGCATGATGTCTTAGGGAATCTCAAATCCCCTACGGATATGTTCACACACATATCCTAGAAACATTTATTGAGCAATTTCCTTATGTGCAACACAGAGAAGGTATTGTACATATAATGTTAGGAAAGCATTGAAGAAAATAAGGATAATATAGCCTCATTGGCTTAAACAATGCAAAAATCACAAATTATTTTACACAAAGCCACCTCCTTAAAGTTAGAATCCACAATGACTTGCTGTAGACTATAAAGGAGAATATTTGATGTTTAGGGAAACCTACCCAGAAAATATGGAACATATTACACCAATAGTCTCATCTCGTTGAGTGAACTTTGGAGAGTTGAGTACTTGTGACTTTAAACTAATTTTGATCCCAATTAAATGTAATAGGTTAATTGTGTTTTGACATATTTCTATGAATCTAAACTCTGGTCTCAAAATTAATATTTGTAGCGTGTTCCATTTTGAAACGTTGAATTAATGTAAGGATTTACAAGTAGTAATATTGAATGATTGTGATTGTTTTACAAATAAAACCAGCTGTTTGGCTTAAGCTTTAGATTAACAACTGTGGCTTTTAAATAGTAGGCTTGTATAGTAGGTATGTTTCAATAAAACACTTTAGTTGTTAAAGTGTGTAAAAGCTCAAATATGCATCGGTTTCTAACTAAACACTCTTCATAAAACTATAGAACTATAGTTGATAAGTTAAAACTAAATACAATATCTAAATAATGGAACATTATGACTGTATAAACTCAAAAACTTACATAAGTGGCCATGGTAATATTTACTAATTTTTTCTTCTTAAATTGTGATTATTTTACTCCATAGTGTCATTGAACCTTTAGTTGAAAGTAGTTTTAAGAATGTAGAGAAATGTGATTGCACCATTGAAGCGTATAAGACTATGATTTGTGCTCNTCTGCCTGTGTGTCTACATACAGAACTAAAGCCGACACCATTTTACTGATCAGGCTAAAACTTAGTATATATGGTTTTATAAGGTTCCCTCGAGGAGTTTTGGGAGTTAGATATCTTACCCTAAAATTGAAAGTATTTTACTAGAGTTAAAAAAAGAGAGAAAACAAGCTATCTCGGAATCCACTGTAACGATTTTTATTAAATTTCGTATCTGGGAATTGTTTATAATTATAAAATAATCATCCCATGAACGTAATTTTAAGGGTAACATACATAAGCAGATATTGCCCATTTCAATCATATTTTTGCAAGTATTTGAGACACTTAATAACTCAATATTGTAAGGTTGTAACCAAATTAAAATTATAAAAAACTTTTACTTGAAATATATATTTATAAAACCAATAAGGGACTGTCCATAAATTACGTAAGGATTTTTTAAATCATTTAACCCCCCTTGCTTCCAAAATTTTCTTATTTAAGGGATCGTAAGATTTTTCGTTCCCCCCACACCCCTTTAGTAATTATGTAATTTGCTTACGATTTGGTAAATTATATTATTTTAGACAAAAGGATTGGGTGATGTGAAATAATAAAATACTTATCGTAGTATAATAAGGTGTACCCCACAAACTAAATAAATGACATTTTATAATTATGTATAGCTATGTATGCTATGCTTGCTATGCTTCAGAGCCATCTGTCATCACTAGGTGCAACCTTTTTGAATGCGCGTCTGTAAAAGTGGTTTTTTTTTAATTTTGTATAACCATAAACATTGATAAATCCTTAGTTAAGATGGAGTCTGCCCAACCCCAAGACAAACGTAAGAAATTACTGATCACTCCCACCCAAAAAATCCTTACGTAATTCTTGAAAGGTCCCCAGCTTCCAAGCTAATGGCATTTTTTTATTTAGGTCTCAGTAAATGAGAGTTTTTTATTATTATAATTTTTGATGAAAATATGTAAAATCTGCAAAATATGAATAATGAACAATACGTTTATTTATTTATGCCTCTTGGTGGAATGTGATGCTAATTTTTTTCATCAAAATGTATATTATCTGGTTCACAAATATTACAAAAGTTAAGTAAATTTTTCCATTTTTAACCACCGTAGAGAGAAAGTATGTTTGGTGCAGCATACCATTTATGTATTGAGGCTAGTTATTAGCCTTAATATTATGGACACAAGTTAATATTATACAAGTTATAAACTTGTTTGTAGTTTCGACTTTATTAAAACATTATTTATCACTTAGTAGATACAAAAACTAATATCATAGAAGAATCATCTATTGAAAACATTTATCTAAAGTTAATTTCGGACAAATAGTCCGCTCAACAACCATTTAAAAATAATACATCTAAATATTAGAAGTATAAAGCACAAATATTAGGATTTATTATGTTTTCTCGTTTATATTAAACTAAATATTGATTTAATAATATTAACACGAGTGTGGATATAAGGGAATGAGACATTATTGCTTAAAATTCCAAACTACAGGGCCAATTATAACTGTAGAGACAATAAATTAGGTGGGGGAGTTTGTGGTTTTGTTGGAAGAGCTTAATGGTTTCAAAGATGGAGATTTGAAATTTTTAGTAAAGGTTCCTTATTGGCGATAGACCAGAGATAAAACTGAATTTTGTGAAATTCATCAACCTGTAAGAGATGAAAAAGGGGGTTCAAAAGATTTCAAAATTCACTGACCGTGCATTTTTTGAACTAGTGGAGATAGAGCCTTGAAATTTAAAATGAATGTTTCTGTATGGAAATGGGGAATATATTTTTAGGGTTTTTCAAATTGAATCCCCTAAAGGGGTGTAAAATAGGGTAAAAGGGGAATAAATTATATGTCCTCCAATCAAGATGAAATTTGATATATGGAGAATTATCGGGTCGCAGAGTACTAATATGAAATTAATTTATGTACGGCAACCAAACGATTATCCCCGAGGTGCGTTGGTAAAAAAGTGTGTTCAAGACTAACAAAACTAATATAAATAAATTCTTTACAAGGTGATAGAAGATTGAAATTGTGCAGACAACAAATGGGACAACTCCAAATAATTATAAAAGTATGAACATTTTTGTTTAATAAGTGCGACCCTGGGACATATGGAAGGGGATACAAAAAGAATAAAAACCTTTTATGTGTGATAGCAAACTTAAATTTGACAGTCGTTTAGGAGGACAACTCCAAATAACCACATAAGTCTCAAAAATGGAAATTTCTAAATGATAGTTAGAAAAAATGAGCTGAAATATTTACAAAACTAATAGACGCAACTAATTCCCAGTGTGGTGGAAAATTGAAGTGTATAAGTAAATTAAAGGGATATTTCAAATTACTATAAGTCTGTACAATTTTAATTTTAAATGGGACACCGGTAAATAGGGCGGCGGAGGGGGGTGAGGGGTTATAAAAATAAAAACAACTTTTAGCTGTGATAGAATATTTAAATTTGGCAAGTAGATAGAGTGAACTTTCAAAATGAACAAATAAATCTTAATATTTGAAATTTATAAGTGGAAGTTGAAGAAATGTTAGGGGAAAGGGGTGGGCTAAACATTTACAAAAACTAACATATTCAACTACCATTATGTATGGTAGAAAACTTAAATTCTTAGGTATACGGACCACTCTAAGTAAACAAAATTAAATGTGAAATTTTTAAACTTTAGCTATGGGAAATGGGGTAAGGGGAAACTAAAGCTCGAAATAACTTTTGAGATGAGGTTAGAAATTAAAATTTGAAAGACAGGTGGAAATAAAACTCCAGATATCCAAATTAATCTTAATATTTAATATTTTTCAAAAGGGGTTGGAAAAGTGGGTTGAGTGGTTAAAATCCTACAAAACTATTAGAAACAACCTCTTCTGAGTGTGGTTTAAAACTAAAATTCTGGACATAGGCAAAGATACCACTCCAAATAACTATAAAAGCCCAAATTTTTTAAAATTTATAATAGGAGTCCACAAAAAAGGGGTGAGTTTATGAAAGATTAAGTATGGCAGAAAGTCTAAATTTTGTATGCTGGTAGAGGTACGGCTTCAGATAACCAAATAAGTCTTAAATGGATAAACTACTTTTATGTGTAATATAAAACTGGAATTCGTCAAGCAGAGATAGGGACCACCCAAATTAACTATAAAGTCTTAATAGTTTAAATTTCAAAATGAGACTACAGGAAATAATTAGGGAAGGGGTGGGGGATAGGGGTGTAGTAGTACGAGGTAGAAAATTTAAATTTGTCAGGAATGTAGAGGGATAACTTCAAATAACCACAAATACATTTTAAATATTAGTTATTACTAAGGAGGCTGGTGATATAGAGGGTCTCAAATTTTTTAAACATAGAAGACTAAACTACTTCTCTAAATGTTAGATGATTGATTTAAGTCAGTTGGGTTTAAAGACCAACTCAAACAGTACCAAGGCCTGAATTATTACATTTCAAAATGAAGGCTTGGAAAATAGGGAGTGAAGGTGCCCTCAAAATATTTACAAAGCTATATAAATACAATTTTTGTAGAGATATAAGCTTGAAATCTCGCCATGTAATTTAATAATAGATAGGGATACATTGTTCACGTTAATTCATTTTAAAAAAATCTTATCTAATGACGCTATGCTCATGACAAATATTCTAGCAACTGTTTATATCACCAAGTGAAGAAAATTAAACTGTATATTTATACTGGAGCGATATTTATTTGTTTTGGCCAAAAAATTGATTAAAAAAATGCAAAAACATAGACATTTTCTCGCGTTTCCTACATTCTTGAACAAGTGGAATTTCAAAATTGAAGCCCAGGAAATGGTAGCGCTTATAATGTATAAAACCAAAATATAACATTCTTTACAATGTGGTTAGGTTGACATTTGGTAGCAACGGAAAATATCATTTAAAATAACCAAATAAGTCTTAAAATTTCAAATTAGAATTGTGGAAGCTAAGGAGGGTGAGGGTAAGGAGGGTGAGGGGGACAGAGGGGTTTGTAAATGAGAGTAAATTGCCATAGTTCCAAAGAAAATATACTTTTTTGCATGAAAGAAAACTTAAATTTGCCAATTTAATAAAAGAACCATCCCCCATAACCATAAAAGTTAGAAAGTTTGGAACTCGAAAATTTACTGCTGGGAAATTAGAGGGGTCTCTAAAATTTCCTAAGCTACAAAAACTCGATATGTTACAAATGCGGGTACACTTTAAACTAATTAAACCTCCCTCATCCCTAGCACAATAGCGTAATTAGTAGTAAATAAGCGTATAGCTCGAACGAATATTAAGGCACAGTGCTAAAAAAAATAACAAAATAAAATTTTTTATTGATGTTGAACATACAAAAAATCTACTTTCTAAAAGGCTCTTTTTATAAAATTTGACTGTAGTAAGACATTTGGAACATTAAATTTGTAAAGGCAGAGGGAAAAAAATTATACTAAAAGAACATCAACACACAAACTAAAGACTATCTCAAAGTGGATACATTAGATTTACAAATACAGAGCTGTTATCGCATATCTAGGAGTGACATAACAATTACAATAAACCAATTCAAGCGAGATAACTTGATGACCATGATTCTCTTTGGATAAAAATGATGCTTCATAATTAAAATGTTTCTGTAAAAGAGTCTATTATTTAATTTATGCTCGTTGGTGAAATGTGATGCTCTTTTTTCAAACATGTTTTTATGATCGTGCTTAGGTAAAGTTTTCATTGTCATTGGAGTACGACGGCCGCCCTGCGATTGCGCTCGTTTGTTCACTCAGTTTGTAGATTAGGTAATATTTCGCTTTTAAGATATTTTATTTATTAATTGCAATAACTGAGTTGTGATTGCCATGGTTAGCTTAGGATTGCACACAAAGGAACTTTCAAAATTATGACAGCTGGGCCAATAAAGTAAGGATGTTATAGCTAAATGCGTCAAGCGCTCGATTTAGTACATTACGAAATCAAAGAGACCAGAATATTATGAAATGTATCAATTTCCAAATTAGTTTGATACACATTTTAATCAAATTTCTGTTAAATCTTATTTCTGTATTATTACTGTATTGATTTTGTAATGATATTGATTAAAATTTTAGTTTCAAACCTATCTAAACTATATAATCAGATTCTTTTTTCTTTACTTTAGTAGATAATTTTTATACCAAACAGTTAATAACTATAGCTGTGATTGGGTAAAGTTAAGAGTATTTTTTTCATATACTTTGTATTGTCAACAATTTTATTCAATTTACTAAACTCTTTATTGCGATATAAATATTTATTTTTTAATAAAATCTGATATTATTAATTGTATGAAAATATTGTTATATTATAGTAAAATAAGCTTATACTGAAAGAGTTTTCAGTGTTTATCTTTTTTATATTTATTTCTATTCCCCTTAACTAAAATAATAAAGAGATATTTAATTTTCCATACAGACACGAGAAGGTGTTGGATAAGTGTAATTGGACAAAACATTATGAGCTTTTTGCTGTGTAATCCTAACGCGCGTTTAGGGAGCTAAGCTTCATTTTCAGACTTGATTTTATTATAAATTGATTTAAAACTGATTCGATAACGTTCATTGCACATTAATGTAAAATAATAATGCTGATACTTAGTACCCTTTTGGGTTATACGCTTAAGTACTAAATACGCTTATGGGTTAGGATTTGAGAAGGTTGGATATAGAGTACGTGAACCCACATTTGCATGGAGGGAGAGTGGAAAACCATTTAGGGATAGCCACCCCAGTTCAACTGAGTGAGATTCTAACCTCGGTATCCCCGTCCTCGGCAGTCTAGCTCAACACAAAACTAGTGCGTGAGCTAACTAAGCTACCTAGGCGGGTATTAGTATAAGATAATGTTGAATAGAATCATCCCAGTGTTTAAAATAAGGGGGTATTACCGATTCCAAATATATACTTAGGAAACTCTTTCCATTGTATTTTCCATGCTTTTAACATTATTTTTTTTAGTTAATAAAGTAGAATATCATTTTTATAGTTTGTTTATATTAATTTGACAACAAAATGTAAAAATAAATGAAACCTTTACAATTTAAGTGTTTAATTTTAATTACTGATATATTTTGTGCCCTATGTCTTACTTATCATTACAGCTATCCGCGTATTTACTCCAAAGTATAAGGAATGAGAATGGTAAAATGTTTGGGAAATGTGTCCGTATTTGCGCTGAAGGAGAACTATAAGCATATTAGGAAAAAACACTCTCAATACACTCGATTGGGATTCGAATACTGATACCCCAGTTATTTGCAGTCTATTCTAACGATGAAGAGAATCATAAAGAATGGTGACCGCAGAAGCTGGTCACAAAATATTTAATAATTCATTTACAAGTGCATTTCCAAGACTGCGTGTCACTTACCTTTAAACTGTAGAAGCACTGGAATTGTATATTTGGGTCTAACACTCTCAATTGTTTGAAAAGTTTTGGACAATGAAAGGGGGATGAGGCGGAGCTAAGGGATTACCGCTACCTGGACTATTGTACTCGGGGAAACAGCAGTTCTTAGCTTGTCTTTCTCACGAGGAACATTTTGCAAGTGAGTTGTTTTAAAGAATTCTCACTTGGAAGCGCTGTTATCACTGGGTATTTTAAGTTCTACCTGACTCGAGGAGCGCAACAAATCTCCCATAAGGCTGTGTATGTGTTATTTCTTTGTCTGTGCCTAGGTAGTGTTCTAACCATTGCGATTCTACACCGAGCCCAGTTAGTTCAGATAGTGACCACTACGTGTTTTTGATATAAAGTTATGGGTGATAGAAAGGGATTTTGTTTATATTATGAAATTTCTCAGTATTATCCAAAGAAAAAGTAATCAAATGTCAGAACTAAACAGCCGTAAAACCATAAAATATTGAGAACATGATTTTATTTTAATTCCAATGTTCTAGTCAAGGATAAACCCGTTTTAGTTTCAATATATTATTTTATATTTTAGAAATCTGCTGGCAATCTCTAAGAGTTTTATAAAACCTGTGGAACTTAAATCACAACATTACATTTTAAATTTATTTATAATTTTTTTCAAACAACGATTAAATTTTCAAAATAATTCTTTAATTATTATTGAAAATATTAACAGTCGTGAAACTTATGTTGGAGGATATAGTTCAAATGAGTTTACCTAAAATGGGTTGTATGGCTGTGGCATCGTTGACTTAAGTTTATTTAATATATTTGTTAAATTGTGATTATTTTGTATGTGTGCCTAATCATTCAAACATATTAATTTACAACTTTTTTCAATATGAGAACATTGATATGTCATTTATTCAGTGGCAGCTAGTATAGAGGACGAATTTGCGTGCGTCACCCTACAGAGTTTTTTTTTCTGTTTGGTAAAAATTTAATGAGTTAAATGAAATAAATATGTTAGTAAAAGCTTTGAAGAGCATAACACAGTTCAAAACTGCTGAGTTTTTTCTTTATATATATTGATGTAGGCTAATATATACGATGATTTTTGTTAGACGCTCGTTTGGAAGGCTTTATCTAATATCAGAATCCCACCCTTTAATTGTGTTTAGTAAAGATAAAAAAAATATCCCAGAAGGAATTTTCTACTTCCACTCTAAATGTCGGTCTATCCTACCAATGAGTACCAAAATACTAATAAATGATAGTATTCTGGTATGAAATAAAGTATTACAGATTGGGATTCTTACTAAAATCAGGGTTTAGTAGAAACCGTAATTCTTACAAGCCTATGACCTGAATTATCTTTTGAACTTAGGACTACGTCATTCAAACAAATGTAATAAAGTTTTTAGCCAACTTGTCTCATTATAGTTATCGATATTTCAACATAATATTGTTTATAAAAGCAATATACAAGATTAAAGCCAACCTGTTTTAAAAACAAATAGTAATTTAATCATACTTTCTTAAAGCGAACTTTCAATATAATGTTAGTTCTGAAACCAATAGGCCTATACAAGCTAATAGCCAACTTTAAATATAAGTGTAATCTCTGCATATATTAAAAAAAAATTTTTTTCGTATCTTTACAGTAGGGCCTATTACCTGTAAAACTGAATTATGTATCCTTTAATGTAAATGATTCTTCAGGCAAGTGTGGTACAATACTTCCCTATTTTCAAATAATAACACTTTTATTCATCAGAGATATGATTTTGCATAAGAACATTGAAAGACACCGTTAAATATTTCTCCCCACAGCGTAGCAAACGAAAAACTTGAGCGTCACACTTTGGACTGTGGCAATGCATATGTTTGTCTATACTAAATAATATAGAGATCTCTGTTAGTAACGTTGTCAATTTGTCGTAATATAGTGTTTAAATAGTGTTGCCAACAATATGATACTAGGGTTGTTTAATTATAGATACATATAAAAATATCTACATCTTTATGTATAAAACAAGCACCTTATTCACATGTATAGTATGTAATGTTTATTAAAATAGGTATAATAAATTAAAATCCATGTTTAAATCTTAAAGTAATAAAATAATAAGTTAAAAAATTATATATTTTTTATCACCATAGATTAACCTAGATATAAGGAACGCAGAAACGCATCGAGGTTACTCTAAACACCATAGTGCTGCTCTCGAGTAAGCATGGAATAAGTTAAGAAGAGTTTCTGCTTATGCCATCTATCAAAGACATGTCGTACCGCAATTAAATGGACACAATTCAGGATTTTATGGATATAATGCAGATATTTTTATTTTCTAGTGGATACAAATCAAACTTTTTATTTGTGGTGCTTGTTTAAGAAAATGTCTGATTGGAGACCATTCAGAATGGATACAATTCAGGATTTTATGGTTAAAATGCAAATAATTGCAGTGGATACAAATCAAGATTGTTGTTAAAAGTCATTTATTTGAAAACTGTTTGAATGGAGACCATTCAGAATGGATACAATCCAGGATTTTGCTGATATTATAAGAGTGGATACAAATTAGTCTTTTTTATTTGTGGTGCTTGTTTATGAAATGTCTTAATGGCTATCATTCAGAATTGATACAATTCAGCTCCCCTTTTTCTTGACCCATTTTAGTGTTCCATCTCTACATTATGTTCATGCAGAATTTTGGGGATGTTGTGGTAGAGTTAGGTTGTCTTTTTAAATTTAATCAGTGAACACATACCGTGGTCATCCTTTATCATTATTTGGGCTAAGGGTGTGTGTCAACTGCCTCACTCGTCACTTGTGTCAACGACACCACTAGTGAACAGCATGTGTCAAGGCTTGCTGCCGTCGCTGGTACCTCGAGTGGGAAAATTACCGCCCATAAGACTATTACCTACCCCAGAAAACCCCCACCCCACCCCCTCCTCTGACTGTGGAGGCTCCAACATCTCCCCATAGTGTTGAGACCCGCTGATCCCCAATTATAATCTGTGAAGGGGATTTTAGTCAATCCCTTACTGGTCACTAGGATTTTTAAAGTGAAGGTAATCAGTGACCTTTACATCATGTGGTCTGCAAGTAGTTTCCTTCCAAGTCTCTTCCCTGGCTGACCATACCAATTTGATGGGGAAACTCGTCACTAGGAGGTATCAACCTTAGGCTATACTTGCCCTGCCAAGGGTGAGAGAGACGAGTGACTTGTGGTCTGTGAACTGCTTGACCATGGACACACTTGCCACAAATATTCACAGAGCTCACCGAAATCTGTTACGTCATCAGGGAAGTTACATGCCTGGGCAAGCACGCTAAAAACCATGATTAGCCAGAACGATCGTTTTAGCTGTTTCTGGCAACGCTGGTAGGGCGGAGGCAGATTCAAAAGTTCTTTAAAGAAACGTTTGTGGCTAACGTGCAAGACACGTTTGAGCCAT
Organism: Timema douglasi; assembly: GCA_901482245.1. Lineage (NCBI taxonomy): Eukaryota > Metazoa > Arthropoda > Insecta > Phasmatodea > Timematidae > Timema > Timema douglasi. The sequence continues at coordinate 2,042 of CABEEJ010007773.1, read as the reverse complement.
TCAGGGGAAAGAACTTGGCCCAGCAGTGCCATCCCTCCCAGGAATTTGGACACCCCTCGACTACCTGCTACAAGGAAAGGGGCATAAAGTGTGGCAAAGGTCATGCATCCGCAGCCTGCGAGTGTCCACACTTATAACCATCAAAGTGATTATTGTGGGGTAGCCCACTCCGCAAATGCTGGTATATGTGAGAAGTGTAGGTGGTCTATCATGGCATTTCAGCGATCAACGAGCAAACAGTACCTCCCCAGAGTCAACAGACATACTGTCCAGCGCCCCCACTCCTAAACAATCCATGGTAGCGTCCAATACTTCCAGGGAATGAAGCTTGGCTAGAGCGGCCAGCTTCCCGACACCCCTCCCACCCCCAAAAAAAACCTTCCAGTTTATCTTATTGCCATCTTTCCCCCAAACCCAGGAGGAGATACCACTGATTTACCTCTTTCAAAATGATTATGGAGATGTGAGCAGTCGTTCACAAATTGAAAATCGTTGAACATCTTCCCTAGCATCGGGAAAGTTTATCACACTTTTCAGCTGTCCTTTATTGGAGTAGTAGGCTTGTAATTCTTTTTGAAGCTTGTGAAATTTTCTTTGGCCCCCTCCCTTTGTATTTTACTCTGGAACTCTTAAGTTGCTAAGGTCTATGAACTTCCCCAACTCCTGACCACGCATGCTATGGACATAACATTTCTGTTGGAGACGTGTTAATACTGTATGTTTAATTTTATAAAATAAATTATATAAATAGTATTTTACTGATGAAAGATTTTAGAAAATTTGAAATTTTTTCAAAAATGCCCTTTAAGATTTATTTCAAAATGAGTATGAGATAATCATTTATATTAAGAAATAAGACTTTTTTTTTCAAACAAACATGATTTGATGTTTATCTACACATAATTAAATATTTGAAATTGTTTATTTTTTAATGGTTTAATAATCTGTTTAAAATTCATATATGAAGAGTGTTTATTGTGATCAACTAGATGCTATGATTGTTTTTCTTAGGAAAACTTAAGAGTAGTTTACTGAATAGTAGAACTACCTATTTTTGAATATTTGGTTCCAAGCTATAATACTTATTTACATATATAATTTCAGTTAAAATGTAGTGACACTTCAATGTAAACTACGATTATTTATGTGACTTGCTTTATACCAATAATATAATTGACATTTAATAACTTGTACTTTACTTAATGTAGTAATACATCTATGAGAGCTTGACAAGTTTCTGCAACTATCTTGGAGATGCACTACTTTGATATTTTAAATAGGTACTGTAGATTAGTGTAAGAAACGCTGATTGGAAGAAATTGTATAAGATAATCGAAGCAAGATGGTCCTTTAAAGATTCAGATTATCTAAATATCATATCCTTCTTCTCATTCTTGTGGCCTAATGTGCTTATTAAAGTATTCAGGTGTCATTTTGGTGACATTTTTAAAATATTCGTAATCCAATAAGTTAAACAATTAAGTTTTAAAGTGATTTACATATAAATAAGTAAGTCACTGTAAAACTTTGTTGCTAAATGTCTCATCCATTCTTTTAATTATTGTTGTCTCTCGACCCCTCAAAGAAGTATTTTGATAGTCAAATAAATCAAACTCAAGAGTTTGATAAATGTTGACATTTCATTACCACCTGAAAAAAAAAGTTTTTTTGTGATGCTGTTTGCCTAGAGAAAAATCTTTTTACAGATTGAGCTAAAACTTGTTATCAAGGGTTTTCTCAAAACTCCCCTGAAGACTTTTTGGAATTAGATTCCAACCCTAAAATTGAGGGTAATTTACTGAAGAGCAAAACAAGAAAAAAAAATCTCAACATCGGCTCCAAAGATTTTGATTAAATTTGTATCCAGGCAATATTTAACATTACAAACCAAATAGCAATTCTCATTGCCCTATGAAAATGACTTTGAGGATATTTTAATAACTCATAATTGCTAAGATAATGTTGGTATAGCAATTTAACATTTATTTATTTATTATTAATACTGGTACATTTTTTGTGCATAAGTTGGTAGTTCTGTTTAA